>MU284083.1:218859-275853 GCA_022478815.1 Daldinia bambusicola
CTTTTTTAAAATTCCTGTTGGCTTCACCTTTTCCGAAAATCCAAATTGCGGGGGGTTTAATGTTTACCCTATCCGTCTTTTTTACCCACCGGTGCAAAAATTTTTGCCTTTTTTTTTTTTTTTTTTTTTTTTTTTTCTCAGGTCGCATCCGCCTAGACGATGCGCGGCACATTTACCATCGAACTGCGACCATACCATGCTGCAACTGCTATCCATCCACCATCCACCATCCAAAATCCAAAAACCATCCCCCGTCAGCTGTACGACGTAATCGCACAGCTCGTGACCCGAGCAGTGTGTTAGCTCCGAGAGCTTTTACGCGCGTTTCGAAACCTCGCGCATTGCAACGTCCGCGTCGGATTCTTGTTTTATCGGGACCGGTTTCCGTCACGTGTTACCTACTCCTGTGTCGTTTACCTGTGGGAACCTTAAACTTTGATAAGGATTTTTACCTACCTAGCAGTACGTTACTTCCATACCATTAGATTTTATTTTATTTTATTTTATTTTATTTTATTTTATTTTATTTGGTTGTTTTCAATTCCAATACCCTGAACGTGTCTTAGATTACAGTACTACCTACGTACCTAGTATAGGTGCATACCTAATATAGGTACAATACCTAATATTGCCCTATCAATTAACTCTATATGGTGGGTATTCGCAATGATTACATAAATTGCATTATGATGTAACCACCTAAATTCCCTATGTAACAGAGAGCAGATAGCAGATAGCAGATAGCAGATAGCAGAGGTGTATATACATTTCATACGTTTATATATATTACTGCTTCATGAGGTAGGCAGGTATCTTCACGTACATAACTTAACATGCCTCATACACGTAACATATCTTAATTTAGGCAAAGTTGTACGAACTAGGTAAAACTACGTCGTAGCATATCTTAATATAAATTTTTTATTTTTTCCACCCGTACTTACGTCTCGGCTCTAACACCTACACTCGGCTAGCCATGAAACTAGATACGCTATATAGGTACGCTATATAGGTACGCTATATAGGTACGCTATATACGCTACGTACGCTACGTACGCTACGTGAAGTGCTGACCTTGCCGTATTGGTATAATCACTACCTAGATCTAGATTAGGTTATGAGATAAGTCTGTCTAAATTTAAGACGATGTGTGTGCACTGACCTCGTTCTTGAGCCTCAATGTAATGAACGATCGTCATCAAATCTAACATTGCTATCGTTGCGGCTTTAACGCGTCGAGAGTTCTAAGTTTGGTCAAGGAGCACCAGTACCCTAATCTATTTCCAATCGCCAGGGCTTTATTCAAGGTTGAAGAAGAAGAACGAGAAGAAGAAGAGCGTCGCGCGGGATCTACATCCCTTTCTTTACCTATATCACCCATAGCTTTTATATATAACGAATAGAAGAATCTGATAGCTATGGATGAAAATCCCAAGTTCTACCTTTTTGGGGGATATAAGTAAGTTGTCGGCGCCAGGATGCATAACTCTTATATAACCCCCCTTCTCCCCCTTCTCCCCCCTTCTCCCCCCTTCTCAATTCATACTGACGCTCGTAAATAGGCTATGGAACGAGCACGCCTGGGGCCCATCTGATGACCGGGTGCGCGGTGGTAAAAGCTATAGCTTGCTAGCATGTTCTGCCGACTCAACCGTAGCTACGTTCAGTGGCGACTTGGATATCACAGCGCTCGGCGGCGCCGGGTTTGCCTCCCAGCGGACGGTCGATCCGCAGTCTTGGGACCTGCTCGACTACCAAGGCCTGAGCCTTGGGGTAGCCAAGAGTGACGGCAAGAAGTACACGCTCGTTCTCAAAGATGATACCCCATCCAAGCGCCCAGATGGCAGAGAGGAGAGCACCGTCAGCTGGGAGTACGACTTTGTGCCCGGCGACGAGATGGAGGTGACGGCCTCCTGGGATGACTTCAAACCCACCTATCGAGGAAAACCGAAACCGGATGCCGCACCTTTGCGATTGGATCATATCAAACGGATAAGCATCATGATGAGAAGGTTCGTGCCGTGCTCACACATCCTTTTGATTTCTCTCTCTCTCTCTCTCTCTCTCTCTCTCTCTTTTTTTTTTTTTTTTTTCTTTTTTTTTTTTCCGACTCGCATTGCTAAGTATACACTGGTAGCTTCTTTGGCGAACAAGAGGGCCTCTTTAGGTTGGATCTCAATTATATCGCAGCCATCAGAGCCGAGAGCATGCCAGAAGGTTAGGGCATGTAAGGCATGATCCTTAGAGGGAGTCTTAATTATAGATGCGATGTTGGTAAAGAGCGAGGATGGTTGACGGGGTTATCTGGTGTGCTGCTCACTTCTCAGGGGAGTCAGATAGAGCTAAGGATATAATAGGTGGTGACGCATGCTGACGGATGCGAGGAAAGCTCGAAATCAGGCTGCATATGGTGTTGAACTGTTCCTTACTTTTTCATAATAAGAGACATGAATCCTAATGGCTAGGAGAACATCATCCCTCCAAGTAAGTTTCATGAGGGTTAATGTGTCAGTCTATGCTAGATCCTTGTATGCAACAAGGCAGACTATCGTCCAACCTAGAACAGCCTTTCTTTTTAGACCGTATTCTGCCATCGATGAGTCGTAGGCAATGGAGTCCCAAGGCTAGGAGTGATGTATTAGATTAGGTAGTTATGCTACTGTTGGCGGTCCGCTTTAAGCCCTGCCAAATTGACCATGGATACGCATATCAGCGGCATATAGTAAAACTGCAGATTCCTTCGATCTTTTGGCAGTCAACATAGTGTGGGGTGTGACGCCTTATGGATATACTATTTGTCTATATTAGTTTATTAGCTTCTCTGCGAATCTTTTCGACCCAGCTGATTCGTTAAAGGCGTCTGGCGTGCTGCATCATTTCTAACCTATAGTTTCGGTTAGCTACAAAATTGATAAAAGGGCGGCTTCGAAATTTCCAGTACCCTAAGCAGCCTGCAAATCTTTCACAAGAAAGTCGGGATTCCCTGAGCCCTACGCATGAGTTCCTTGGTAAGAAGGAAAGCCTTCTCAGTCTAGATTCTGCACGTGCCCGCATATGGACAATATGCATTATTGTCGGCTGCCCTGCTGGGGGTGGCAACGGCCTTATAAGCCCAGTGCCCGAACGTTAGCATATTATTCTTTAGTAGTGTTGCAGTAACACGGCATATCCAAACTAAAGGGACTTCGGGGCTTAGTCGCGAATGCATGTCTTGCGTCTTGATTACCGTCATATGACCATTAAGGGGTTGGCAATGCCGAGGTTGAGCTCTTAGCTCCTTTTGATATAGTTACTCAGTCTCGGCGATAGCTATCGAGGTGGAATTATCTCTTTTCTTCCTACCCAGCCTCACTACTACCACGCTGCACTTAGGTTCTTGTTGATATCTATCTAGGATAGTGTACGGGGCTAGGTGGGGATGAATTAGCAACTAGCTGGGGTGACGCCAAAGCCGGCAGATACCCAACGTTAGGTGCAGACCGTTGGGCTGACCAGGAACGGAAGCTTTCTCGCGTTGAGACGAGCCTAGTCTCTACAAGTTGCCACATGCGCACGTCTACATGCATGACCTTACCTGCACCAAGGGTATACAGCTAAGGTTCTTACCGTGTCGAATCCACATAGAAAGTGACAACGGAGCTGGAGGCTGTTCCGCTGGGGTTAGGAGGCTGCGAGGTTCGTCAAGGTAGATGTAGCCGACCAAACAAGCTGCATTAGCTAGCTAAACCGTTTACAGGCAAGCTTTCAGTACCGAGAACGCTATCGAGGCATATCCATCGAGCTCCCCATCCTTTCCCACCGCGGCTGGAGCAAGCGTGCGTACGTTCCCTTAAATAACTGGCGAATGCGAGTCCTAGGACCGTCGGCATGTCTCTTCCGCTCATGCAGGCTTTTAGGGGGTAGCTGGTGGATGGTGGATGGTGGATGGTGGATGGTGGATGGTGGATTATCCGAAATACACACGGCACATGCTCGCTTCACATTCTACCTAAGTGATACTTGCACAACTAGAGTCAAACTTGCATCTACCCAACCAATATCGAGGCAGTCGAGTACCCAAGTAGAGGAAAGGGGAGTGGAGAGAGACGAAAGCCACCCGATCCTTGCAATTCTTTTCACCTAATAACCAGCTTCGTCAGCTTCAGAAACGTGCGGGCCAGCTTCCTGGGCCCAGCTTACGCATAAGATACACGTATTAGATAAGAGGGATCTGCTATTCCTCGAACCCATCCGGTTCAATGGATCCATGTCGATGTAGAAAGTGCTGAGTAAGACCACGAGAAACTCGTGCCCCCCCATGCATAGCATACCTAGGTATAGAATAGTAGTATAACCCATTGTAACCCCCCCTTTCTGTTGCCAGACCAGTGGATTCGTGCGGGTTTGCAAGAAGGTTGGTTACTGGCGATGGAGTCAACAGGTAGAAGCTCCTTCTATCTTTCGCCCTCGGATAACGAGTAGACGAGTAGAGATGATCCACTTGTAGACACTTGGATGGGGGTTACGAGGCACGTAGGTATCGCTTGAATATCGGAAAAGGGGTTCCGAGTAGCGTTTCCTACGGTAGCGCACGGTGGTTCGAATATAACTGGATTCCACGTACCGGATCACCGGGATGTCAGCAATCCTTCAGGGAGTCTACCTAACCTTGCGGAATACATGCCTTAGGTACGTACCTAACATACGCAGGTATAAATAATATCTAAAGTTGAATTGAGGCTGTTCCCGAACAGTTCTATGTAGCCGTAAACCCCAGCTGCTGCACCTGTGCCTTAATGGATATCCAAGGCCCGAATAGTCTTAAACCTTTACACCTCCGCCTAAAGTAATGCTATCGTCCGGAAGTTTTGAAAAAAAAAAAAAAAAAAAAAAAAAAAACAGAGCACAAGATAACAAGAATACATCATGTTAAGAAAGCAGCTCTCACAAAGGACAATGCTTAGGTTGAGTGAGCAAGCCGAGCTCAAGTCCGGATTGGCAACCATGGGAATGGTATTCTCCGGAGAGCTAGCTATATACGTAGCTTCCCATATCATTAAGGACTTAGTAGGATAGAGATAGTCGCTTCGCCCAACAGAATCCGCATAAGTTCATATTGTGAGGTAGGTTAACATCATGATGTTACATATGTCATCGAGCCTTTGCTCTCATCGTGGTCTGTCTCCGTTCTAACATATACAAGCTATACGTGCTAACCAAGGATATAAAGCACCTTAACTTGGGCTGTAAACGATACATAGGCGATGTGGCTGATAGCTCTCGCATGAATTATATACTCTTATGGTATTTTCGGCGCTTCCGAAAGGCGCCTTTGGATGCATCAATAAAAGCTGTCCAAGCCCTTTCAGTTCCTATTCCATCACCTCCAACGACGCGCCGACATTCGCCCCTAGTCTGTCCATTCTACCATTAAGGACTGTAAGCATATTTCCGTTTTTCCCTGAACGCCCCGAAGCTTTTGAGGCCGGACCCTATCCCTCATATGAATTGCACCGAACCCGCACATGACGACAAAGCAACCCAAGTATAAATGTAACGAGGTAGTAATGTTAGTATAGTATATAAGTGCCAAAGGCCACTTCTGCTCAATGATCGTCAACATCGTCAATACGTGACTTCCGCTACTAAAACCGAGATAGACAAACTTTCATAAAGCTAAGCTCTCTTGCAACTACCTCTCAAATAGAAAAACGAAATCAGTCGGGGAGGGAACCCTACACAACATCTGAGTCGATGGCAGCAGGAATTTGTTTCGCTATGTCATCCGTTTCGGTTGAGAACTCAGGTGATGATATATCATGGTCATCATCGCTTTCGCTCACTGCAAATTAGGTTAGTTGCCGTTTCACAAACTATCTGAGGACCGCCCGAGTTAGACGCTGCTTGACGCCTGATCTATAAAGCTTTGGCCAGAAACGCCTTGCGCGACCTGACAATAACCAAATATAGACCAGATAGGGAGAACACTTACTACTACCATAACCGGTATCCGTGTCGATACCCATCCCCACAACACCACGAGTTACAGTCAAGCATCGTTTGATCATTTGATGCCGGACTTCTGGCTCGAGCCCACAATCTTTCCCAGTCCATATCCGTAGTGTACCTGAAAGACGCTCCAGGGTGTCGGCGCACGCTTCGGCAGCAAATTCATGACTAGCAAGCCGGTCCATTAATTTGAAGGTAGCGGTGTAACCGAGTAATCCCATATCATTGATAGGGTGGATTTGGTCAATTACACCATAGATATCGACCGGCTCCTCAGGTGGGGAGAATTTTTGAAGGTGTGCGATAGCCATAGCGCATAAGAGAGATGTGCGCATCTCGGTCGTCATAACAAGTGAAGGCGGGAGCACCTTAATAGGAGGAGGTGATGATGGCGCAGTGCGAGTAGGGCTGCCTGGGGAACTACTAGAAGAGAGGACTGGTGTCACTGGTCCAATGGCTTGCAATGCAGCCATAATGTTAATATTTCGTTTCTCCTCAAAGAGCAGCGCACGTGTGACTAAAGCACGATTTTGAGCAATGGATCCAATTGGGGCGGTCCTAATGGCCAGGGATACATCGTCTTCGACTTGTTGGATCGTATCTGCTTCGTCCTCTTGCACTAGAAGACTATTTGTAAGTGCGCTTTGTAATGTCATATTTGACCACCAGGCCGCAACAGCGTCCATCGGCGAGCGGACTGCCAAATCGTCTACTACTGTATCCATACCGTCAATGATTCCGATAGCATTATAATCGGTAGGTCGGTTCCAGGCTAGATTGTGGGCCCTTTGAACGATATTCGGATTCAAGACTACATCACAGTCCTGCTCAAGCAAAGCAGCTAGGTGGTCGGGTAACTCGTCATCAGATTGGTCCTGGCCACCACGGCGAAGCTGCGTAAGGAGCCTATGTAATTGTTTTGCTTCGTTCCATTTCGACCGAGCCAATTTCGACGCAAAGGTATTGAATATGCCAAGCTGTACGCCTGAGAGGCCAACCTCCCACAACAGAACTCGGATGTGGAGCGCCTTAAGCATTAACCGAAGTGGAGTGGTGGGAAGAGTTCCAGAAGCAAGTAGGGTTAGAGTAAGTCGGCTCTTGCTGATCTCGACATCTCCTCCAGCTAACTGAGCATCCAGGGCTATTGCCCATGCTTTAACACGGGCAAGCTCTTCGTCTTCCGTCAGACCTGTCAACATCTGATAGCCATGAATGCCGATCAGATTTCTGAGGCTCAGCTTCAGTGTTTTGAGACCAAGCGCGGCAGCCTCGAGGAAGAAATTGTGCCGTGGAACCCAGACTGTCTGGACGGCTGTGAGCCACGCTTGACGGCGGACGTGGATAGGTGATGCCAAAGACGGTACCGCTTTTAGCGAAGCCTGTTTTTGTTGTTTGGAACCCCGCACGCTTGGTGGTCTACGCTCCATGAGTGAGGGAAAGACAGCCCACCAAATACTACAAAGTAGCAATGCAACCCTGATAGAATATAATACCTGCACGCCCTGGATATGATAGCCCATGAAGTCGATATTTAATGAGGATGTAAGTAATCCAAGAAGGTGTATGGGAACAGCGAAGAGGCCGCGTCCTTCTGGCGTCTCGTTGTTCTGCTCATTCTCTCGAACAGCCTCAAGAAGCATCAATCCGGCCAGGGAGCCGACCATCAATTTTCCAAAGTAGGGGCCAGCATTCTGCCAACCCCTTGCTTGCATGTGATGTTGTTGTTGGATCTGCTGTTGACGTATTAAATTAGGATTGGGATTGCCGCCAAAAGGAGGCCTTGGTGGCACCGGATACGGCTGACCTGTCGCCAGCTGGGCGGCAATTATACGCTTCATATCATCGGGTACCTGTATCATACCCTGTGGGTCGGCCTGGCTTGACGTGCCCATGGCCGGGTTCGCGTATCCATTAGGCTCTTGTGAATATTGTATGGGTGTGGAGGGCGTTGTTTGCTGTAAAGGACTGACTGCGCCGTTCATCGCACCCGCCATGAAGAGCTTCTCGAAGGCAGCAATCCGTTGCTGCATGGCTGAGTTCTCATCGACGAGTCGAAGGTTTCTTTTCTCCAGATGCCGAATATACTCGGTAGCTTTGCTCAAGACCTATAGTATAAAGGTTAGTACTTATGATACTTGTTATGTGAAAAACTAGGATGAACGAACCGTGGCTTTATTGAGCTTGTGCGCGGGTGTCAAGCCATGCAACTCTTCTCTGTCTTCAGTGGTATCCTCGCCCCTCGCGCTCTTTGACATGATGCGTAGACTTGGTACACTATCTCTCAGAGCTGCTATCTTATCATTGAGATTAGTGCGGTATCTTTTCTCGATCATGTTGTGAGCCGTCTTTTTCACTGGCTGGTGGCTGTCAAGATCGTCGTCATCGTCGTCGTCAAGCTCTACCGACGACTTTCGCTTGCGACTATTTGATTTGGAGGAGAGGCTCTGATCCTCAGGCGAGGATATGGAGGATGACTTGTACACCAAGCCGGCCGAATCAGGACTAGCTTCGCTCTTGGGAGAACGGTAGTGAAGTTGGGCTGGCATGGCGATATTCTGCAGTTTTTGGCGCTGCTCTTCAGTAAGGGCCCTTGAACCGGCGCCGTTCGGTCGGATCTGCAGCGTTGTCGTATTCACCATCGGACCTACGGTCGGCAGTGGATTCGATGGACCGGATGCCATAGAGGACGGAGCCACGGAAGCAGGCTGCTGCTGCTGCGGCTGCGGCGGTGGCGGCGGAGGTTGCGGAGCGAGGCCATGATCCAGTTCGGGCTGCTGGCCTATATTCCACTCGTCTTGGTAAAATCCATTAGTATCATAATTATCGTAGGGAGGTGTGTCTTGGAAGGCCCAATTAGGCTCAGTATAGAATTGCTGATTGCTGGTGCTGGAGTCGGTCAGCGTTGCGTCCCCATTACTTGGGTTATTGCTATCTTGGTAATACGGGCCGTTTGGGTCGTCAAGACCAAAGAGATCAGAAGGCTCTTGCTGGTCGGTCATGGTGGCACTGGTACTGGTACGATCATAAGATGCAGGTGTGGTTCGACATCAGCAGGCACCACAGCAAGTCCTTCAGCCGCTCTTGTCCAGGTCAAGACAAGCGAAAGGAGGGGGTTTGCATATGGCGGGAACGACCAGGGGGTATTGTCGTTGGGATGACCTGATCGTACGGCCTGGAATAGTATAGTGCCCGTCTGGCACCGATGGATGAATATGAAAAGGGATCGGTTGGTTGGCTCACGCAATTGATCTTGAGGGTATATAAGCCTGGATGGGGAAGGCAACAAAATGTTGTAGACTGTGGACTGTAGACACAGGGGAGAACCTTTTGTTCGACTAAAGATTGTTGTTCGGGGTTGAAACGGGACAAGCAAGAATGCGGAAATGCAGAATGGGAAAAGACGGGAAAAGCTTGCTTTTGCGACGCCAAGGCCCCCGTTTGAAAGAAAAAAAAAAAAAAAAAAAAAAAAATAAGCACTTTTAAGAAGGCGGAGAGGGGGGATAAATCTACCCAAGGCTATTAGGTAGGCCAGAGGTAGGTTAGGTACGCGAGGTTCTGGTATGGTCTAGAGAGTGGACTGGACGTCTTTTGATTTTTGCTAAACCAACGCCCTTCGTTGCCCTTCTACCGTAACCGTAACCCCCCAAAAGAAGTAGCTTCAAGTAAGGCGAGGTATTGAATTACCTATCTTATTACCTTGGGATTCGAACCAGTGTTGGTTGGCTACTCCTGTCGCACGCACACGGCAAGATTAAAGATTTGCTTTTTCCGAGATCTTTGAATCCGATAGGGCGGGTTGTGTTGACAAGGCGCGCAAAGGATAAAAAGCCCAATTGCGAGAATGGAAAAAAACGGGGGAATCCTCGATGGAGGCTTGGGAGAATCATACGATGGACGGGCGGATTGATGAGAAATAGCGTATGTAGCAAGATAGGTAGCGAGATAGGTAGCGAGATAGGTAGCGAGATATGTAGCGAAATATGTAGCCAGGTATTGTAGCGTATGTAAGTAGTAAAGTCGATCGGGCTTAATCAAGACGCTTGGACCTCTAAACGGGCCTTGCCTTCCTTTGCAAACCCGGCTGAACCTGGCTGAACCTGCTTTGGAAGATCTTCGGCCTACCCATCTAGCCTGCTCTATTGGTGGGGACTTATGGAGAACTATGGGCCACGTGCCACTAGCCACTGATAAGTCTCAACGTAAATAAGTGAATCAGCCACTTTCCGTAGGTTCTTTCCTCCTTGTGGTATAGCGGCTACTGACCCTACACAAATTACGCCCGTAGCAATGTACCGGTAGTAGCTACATAGCATTTACCTAATGTATGAATTATACATATGTACCTAAGGTACGGCTTACATACATACCTAGTAGTAATGTATCTTATCCCGTTCCCGTCAGCCCATAGGTACATAAACCTTAGGTACACCCATAGATGCATTACACAACCTTAGGTACATTGTACTGTATAGACCACACGTACGTAACACAAAGGCCTTGTAAGGACCTGATGAGGTAAGTTGCGTAGAATTAACATAGCCTAACCTTGTTATCAACGGGTGGCTGCTCACGATTCTAGTGAATATCAAATATCATATTATTTGTATTGATTAATAGTCCGAGTTTTCGGTACAACTTCAAAATCAGGTTATCAGCGAAACAAGGCAAGTCGTCCCAGGCGTCGTCATAGATAGTGTAATGAAGCGCTTGAGAACCGCTTGGATCCGTCAATCAACTGCCAGGTTTAATTCCTACCCGAGGTTCTCTCTCCAGCCAACCATAGGTAGACAACCATAGCAAGCCATAGCAAACCACAGCAAACCACAGCCAGAATAGAACTATGTATGTAATACATCTGCTTAGCTCGTTATAGCGCAGATTGATAATAGCACAAGGGTAGACCTTCTTCTCCCCCTTCCCCCTTCCCCCTTTTAAAGGCTGACTTCTACGTTCATACGATAGGTAATTTGACCATACCTAATATACTGCAGGTATCACAAAGTATAAAGCAGGTGTTATGGTATATAGTCAGATTGCATACCTTAAGTTAGGTACCTAGCTCATAAAAAGGCTAGAAGAGTAAGACGGAATACTACATGCAGCCAGGCAGCCGTATTTATCAAGTGCAGACACTATTGAAAAAAAAAAAAAAAAACACAGCTGGGACTATGATGTCAAGTTGTAAACTGAGTCTTTCGATTTCAAAAGTGGTATATAGAACGGTAAGCAAATGCTTTAAATAGAAGAAAGATGACCCTCTACACCACTCATTAGATTTTTAAAGCGTAACAGTCCATCCAAGACGCCAAACCAATACACTGAGACCCTTGTCAACCCATGTCAACCCATCCATACATTTCATTAAAATCCCACCAAGCACATATCTACCACACTTCGTCGTCACCCTTAACCATTTCCATGGTTGGTGTCTTGGGCTGAAGCTGCTTCATCCTCTTACGATCTGCCTTAGTAACCAACGAAGGCGTGATGGGAACTACAGGCGAGAATGGCTGATACGGTGAGTAGGGTACTGGCGCGCCGGTCCATGGTGTCCGAAGTCCTGAAGGCGACAGTGGGAGCGTCCTTTCGAACGTCGTCTGCTTGGTGGTGTGTGCAGAAGGCGAACTGAGCGAAGGCTCGTAAGCCCGCAGCGGAAGAGCGCCACCAGTTCGGATGGCTGAAGGTGCATTCGGTCGCGAGAAGGACCGTTGCTCCGGTCCGGGCGAAGTCGGGAATGTCGACCCGGGTTTCGGGGATGCAGGAAGAGAAGGGAAACGGTTGACACCCGGTTTCGGCGACGAAGGTAGGCCAACGAGAGGCGCGGTAGACCGTTCTGAAACTGCTGACACCGGGTCGGGTTCGGTGTACTGTGAATTGCTCCGCAGATGACCAAGCCGTTCGTCAATGCTTTGCGTACTCTCCGGAGAAATATCCGGGGGAGTGATGGGGGCTACTGGTCCGTGCTGCCTGCTTGCCCGTATGTATGGGGCTTGGTCCGTCGGAACTGGGGGCGGAGATGCTGGTGTATAATAGCGAGGGGGAATTGCTCTTAATTCCTCCTCCTCCTGGCGTGGAAAGGTGCCCGATACAGGCGTCATAATCGGAGACGATATACTAATGCCCTTAACATTCTTCTTTCGAGGCGATTTGAAAGCGGATAAGATGGAAGACGCTCGGGACTGTGGCTTTTCTGCTTCAGGCTGCGCAAGATCAAGGCTCGCGGGCTTGTTTTTGCCCCTCTTCAATATCCCCTGCTTTGGAGTTTGCTGTTGGGAGAGGGGTGCGGGTGGTTGGTCTAAGGTAACGCCTGCTTCCTTCGCGGCTTCCTGCTCTAGTACGAGCTTGTACATTTCTTCTAGCTGCTGTTGCGCCATCTCGCGGTCTGCTGCAACGACTCGGGGATCAACCAAAGGGTTCACGCCGAGTGTACTAGTAGAATGAAGTGAAGGGACAATGTAAGGGCTCGTTGGGCTTATCGGGCTCCTTGCACTCAAAGGTGTTAGTGGCGTTGGGTAAGAAAAGTTCTTGATAGGCGACTTGGGTGGATCGAGACCGTACTGAGGCTGACCGCCAGCTTGTCCCGGTGGTAAGAAAGCGAATTGGTATGAGAATTGGCCCTCTAGGTCCTCCTCTCCTGCTGTAAGATGCTCACGGCGCTTCTTTGCTAAGAGAAGTATGAGAGCAGCGACTACGACGAGCGAAAAGGCATATGATCCGACTATGCCACCAATCTGCGCAGGGAGATAAGATGTACTCCGAAGGGCTCCAGCCGAAAGGGGAGGGCCTTGTTCAGGCGTTGGAGCTTGGTCAAAATAGTTGCTTTGGAGGTCTTGTATCACAGAAGCAGAACAAAAAGGAGCGAACGTTGGGAAAAGAAGAAGCAGGACAAACTGAAGCGAGGACGACGTGCTATAAAGCCCTAGTTGCATTGTGTGTGACCCAGATCTTCGTGAGAGATACTGTATCCCGAATTCCTTAGTCAAACCTCCTGGCGGATCTATCGAAACACATTCTGATGGAAATCCGACAAGGTAAGACGCAAAGCCGGGAGGACAAAGGGTATATAGCGGCTGGTGATGTTCGGCAGTGTGTCGAAGTGGGCCGAAATGTGCGATGCTAAAGGAGCAAGACAGGCGCTTTGGGCCTCTCACTCGTCAGCCGCCCCCAAGCACTTGGCTCCATGCATAATAGCCCCCAGCGAAAGCGCCCAGTGAGGGTGACAGATTGCCATATTCATATCTGTAGAGGGCGGTGGTCGATGCCGTTCTTCCAAATCTGGTTGGAGGAGAACAATGTAGCGACAGGGAATTTAAGCGCCGATGAATTAAGCGTTATAGCTGATTGGGTGCGGATTTCAGCAACATCACCAAACCCCACCATCCAACTCTTCCCCTTGCGCTTCTGCAGGTCGCTCTGCCTTCTGTTCCCGCCGATTGGCTAGATTAGGCCTATACGTACCGACAAGTTTGTAAAGGTCCAACATCGACATGGACGAATAAATAGCGACCGAAAACTTCAACCTAGTCTTAAAAGACGATAATAAAAGGCGCGACTCATTCTTCTTTTACTCGTCACACCTGTGACATATCAGGTCATTGAGCAAGTACTTTGTAAACTCCCAGCTTCTCCTCTAGTTTAGGAGGTACCTATAGAAAACGGCTTAGGGGTTGAGAAACATGTTTGTTGGAGCTGGTCTTTTTGATTGGCTGATAGTAAGAAACAGAGGTGGCCTGTGGCTCTCTCCCCCTTCATGCTGGTCAGTCAATCCAGCGACAGGTGGAGGGATGGAAACGTAGAAATGCAATGCAAGGGGGAGAAAAAAAAATAGGTGCGGGATCGCTCCAAATTAGGAAACTCTCTAAATTTCCATTGGTATGTACATATAAGTATATTGTACGAGGTACTTTAGGTACCTACTAACCTACCTAACCTGGTATGCATCTTAATAAGACATTCGAGGAAATGATACGTAACATTATGTAATTTCCATCCTTACCTTATGTACCTAGGTACGTTATCTTATCACCTGACTTGGTGGTCTGCTGGCGATCTGCAGCTCTTAAAATCGATCCTTTTTAATTCCAATTAAAAACAGCCCGTCGCGTCCACGTCTCTCTAGGCGCGTTCCTGTCCTTCACCTGCTCATCTGTTCCTATGCTGATTTAACCCACCTGAAACCGTCTTGACGTCCGAGGTTTAAGAATACAACAGTCCAAGTATATAACCTAGAGACAAGATAGAAAGAAAGAAAAAATAAAGTAAAAAGAGAACGAAAAGGCTTCTTTACCACTCAAACTTTACCATCTCGATGAGCGACTATCTCCGACCATGCCGGGTACTGGTGGCAATGATTTATTCAAATCCCTGAATCAAGCTCAGTCTCGTGCTGTCAGCTCCCGTGCCCCTACTGTCGCTATTTTGGCTGGTCCGGGTAGTGGTAAAACTCATACTCTCACCTCTCGTGTCGTTTGGCTTATCGACCATGTTGGAATCCGCCCATGCGATATCATCGTTGCAACCTTCACCGTCAAGGCGTCCAACGAGATGAGGATGCGTATCGGCCAGGCGCTAGGAAATGGTCGCGAAAAGAAGATCGTACTAGGCACTTTTCATAGCATTGCTCGTAAATATCTGGCCACATATGGCCAACGTATTGGGCTGGACCCCAAGTTTGCCATCGCAGATGACTCTGACTCGAGGGCTATTATCAAGCGCATCTGCAAAAGGTTGGATGCTCAGATAGACCCTGCTATGGCTCGTGGCTGGATCAGCAAGCGCAAGGCCAGGGGAACTTCCGACGAACCGGCTAGCAAGGCTAAAAAACGGGATGGCATTGAATCCAAGGCCTTGGAGCAATGTTATCAAGAATACCAGACTTATCTCGAGCGGTCTAACTTGCTTGATTACGATGATCTTCTTATCCGTTGCGTTGAGCTCCTTCGCAAATGCCCCGATTGCGTTCGGAATATTGAGACGGTCTTGATCGACGAATATCAAGATACAAACGGAGTGCAGTATGAATTAATGAAACTTTTCGCTCAGAAGAATAGGCGTATAACGATAGTGGGTGACCCGGATCAGAGTATCTATGGTTGGCGGTCGGCAGAGATAAGAAACCTCCATCGCCTGCTTGCTGACTTTCCCGGTACCGACGAGATATCCCTCGAAGAAAATTATAGGTCCTCAAGTTCCATTCTCGACGTATCCCTGAGAGTCATCCAGCAAGATGAAGAAAGATACAAGAAAGCTCTCTTACCAATCCATGCTAAAGGTACACGGCCAGTCCTTCGTGTGCTAAAAAGCTCTACGACGGAGGCGGATTGGATCGTCTCGGAGATCAAGCGCATCAAGTTGATGTCTGGACATATGATTAACTCCAATGATATCGCGATTCTGCTTCGGTCTGCTTCATTATCCAGGCACATTGAATCTGCTCTGGGTAGAGAGGGTATCGCTTACCGAATGGTCGGTACGTAAACACATACACTCATTTGTCTTGTCTCTCCTGCTGATACCAGATCCTTAGGTGGTTTCAAGTTCTATGAGCGGGCTG
Source organism: Daldinia bambusicola (assembly GCA_022478815.1). Classification (NCBI taxonomy): domain Eukaryota; kingdom Fungi; phylum Ascomycota; class Sordariomycetes; order Xylariales; family Hypoxylaceae; genus Daldinia; species Daldinia bambusicola. Next base: position 234,401 of record MU284083.1, read on the forward strand.
AAGTTAAGACCATATTAGATTACTTGCGAGTAATTTATCAGCCCGATAATAACGACGCTCTTGCACGTATCATAAACGTTCCAAAGCGTGGCATTGGTGATGTAACAGCTAGGTCGCTGCTGGAAGAAGCTGAACGCAACTCTATGAGCCTATGGGAGCTGCTGAGGAAACACTGTCGAGGTGAGCGAACAGCAAAGACAACCATTAGGAAGCAGGCAGAACAGAAGATCGGCGGGGGCCTTATTAAGTTAATCACCAACTTGCAAAATCAGTTGCGACCGAGTGAGGGGACTTCGGTAAATTTGGTTGAGATCATCAATCAGCTACTTAAAGACCTGCAATTTGAGAAGCACCTTGAGGAGACGCATGGACCCGAGTATGAGCTGCGATGGGCGAACGTTCAAGAATTTGTGAGCCTTGTTACAGAATTCGTACATCAGGATAACCCGGAAGAAGAGAAACTGCCAGTTCTTGAAGATACTCAACAGGCGTCAGACAATAACGTACTGGCACGATTCTTGGCAAATATTGCGCTAGCCTCCGACAGGCAGACTGACGACAAGGACAAGGATGGGAAGCCTCAAGTAACAGTTTCTACAATACACGCTGCGAAGGGCCTAGAATGGCCTGTCGTCTTCATCCCAGCAGTCTATAAAGGATCTATACCGCATATGCGGTCTGACGATGACAAGGAAGAGCGACGTCTTCTCTATGTAGCCATGACTCGAGCCCAGGCCTTATTATATATTAGCTGTCCTTTATATTCCTCCAGCGGCAGCAAAGAAGCTCTCCAAGCTTCTCCTTTCATTGAAAACCTCCCATCTTCAACTTTTCTCAAGAAAGGGCCATCTCTCGACCGTCCAGTTATGTCAGAAATAGCTAGGATATTAGGCAGAAGCCTGCCCTCAGAAGCTAATATCTATAAAGTTATACCGATGATGGCGGCTGTAGAAGACAATCTCTTCCCAGTTGATCCGAGCCAAGCGCAGGAACCTCCTAGTGTTGTAAAGACTCGCGGATACGCTCAGCGGCCTGAGCAGCATAAACGACAGAAAATCAACCACACAAGTGCTCAGATTGCCGAGGAATCGATCGATGGCTGGGCTGCTCCGTACGCAACGACAATGCAGAAATCTGCTTCATTTACGGTGCCACAGCTGCCTCCGCAATTAGGTTTCATGACGGCTGGGGCTCATTATGCGACCGTTGGTGAAATTGAGACGAGTAAGGCTCCCACAAAAGCCCTTCAAGGGTCGGGATCAAAAAGGCCATCAGCAAACCGTACCCCTTCTCAAAGAAGTTTAATAGGTTATGGGTACGGTGTAACAAACCATGATAAGTCTAAGCAACTTGATGATACTATATCCACAGCAATCCCGAAGTCAACCCAACCTGCGAAATATCCCCCTCGTCCCTACCAGCTACCCCGAGGTAACGGGCAACGTACAGGATCCCGGTTAACCTCATCAGCGGAGGGACTTCGTCAGATACAGCAGAATGCTACCGCTGAGCCTAATCTAGCAAGTCACAAGTTGGGCTCGGCGAAGTTATCAAGTAGGCCCGCCACGGATAACCAAATAATAAAGGAAGGACCATCACCAAAACCAAAACAATATGCGTGTTTCTCGAGCTCGCCGGCCAAGCCGCAGCCGGCAGACGAGAAAGAAGAGGTTGCAAAGGAAAATGAGGTGCCGGTGGAGGAGCAAACACGTCCCGCAAAGAGCTTTCATGTCACGACAGTGAACTATGGGCCAAGCGTCGGTTGGAGAGGCGGTGGTATTCAGAAACCAGCACCTCTTGGACGAAACGGTATTACTCCTATGGACCGTTTGAAGAAGCCCTTCAAGTTAACTGTCAAGCGGCCTAATTTAAATTAGAAATATCACATAACTAGTATAGCAACTAAGAAAAGGGTTGATTGTATCAGTGGACCGAGGTGACTGGGTATCGCAACGATGAGCCCCTATCTAATAGAGATCTCTAAATATCAAGCTGTGTCTACCACGTACCTATGTACACCTAGTTCTGTTATACGATAAGATTCTACTATGGTACCAGGCATAAATAAAACTACCATGTCAGGTACCGCTGGAAAGGGTTAGACGCGCTGCCATCCACAATCGATATCAGTTTTGCAGGACACCATAGGCCACCTTTTAGGGCGATACTTGTGACCAGGGTTTTATTTACCCTTCATGCCATAGTATGCCAGTACAAATACACCGCCTAACTCCGTAACTTTCAAGTATACCAATTTTATATCTTTAGGCATATCCATCTATCATCGGTAGCAATCCATCGTGGGCCTCTCCTCATGAGCGACTAAACACCTTCGTACCGAACTTCCATACCTCGTCGACAATGAGGTCAGTACGGTTCTCGGACCGTTTCTCGGATAAAACTACCAAGTCCGCATCCGCGCCGTCGTCAAGACACCCTTTGATGCCCTGCAAGCCTAACATGGCAGCGGGCGTCGACGTGACTGCTTTTAGGGCTTGTGGTATGGTTGCGCCGGACCAGCTAAGGAAATTAGAAACGCATTCGATCAGTGTTATCGAGCTAGGAAATTAGTTAGCGATGTCCCCCTTCGCCTGGTGTGTCAGAGGCTAGTCCCTACCTTCCAGCAATTCTATCAGTCCCCTCCAGTATCAATTTATTGCCCTTCTTTACGATATGGCTTGCTCTTTCACCATTAGTCCACTGGTAAGCGCCATCCGGCAAGCCAACCAAATGCATAGAGTCAGTAACGAGGATAAACCCGTCAGGGTGAGCGTTAAAGGCAATCTTGATTGTTGTGGGATGTAAGTGCTCTCCGTCCGCAATGATACCAAAGTAGGGGCGAGGTAAGCTTTCTGCCAGACCTAGAACGCCGAAGATGCCGGGATTTCGGTGATGCAAGGGCCGCATAGCGTTGAAGAGATGGGTGATCATTGTTGCGCCGGCAGCAACAGCTGCCGACGCTTGTTCGTATGTAGCTTCCGAGTGCCCGATCGAGTAGATAATACCACGTCTGGTGAGCTCAGGAATGAGATTCGTCATCTGTCCCCGCTCTGGTGCAGCAGTAATCATCTTTATCGGCGTGGGATGGAATACATCTTCTGGGCCAAGGTTTTCTGCTCCATAACAGTCCTCCAGATCCGCAAATGTCTCAGCTTCCCGTATCACGTCAACATTGTGGACTCCGTTTTTAGTTGGGCTCAAGAACGGACCCTCGCAATGCGCGCCAAGGGATTCTGCTCCGTCCTCCGCGACCTGGCGATATCCTGATGGACCAAGGTACGGTAGGACTCGCTGGTAGAGTTCGCTCCGTTGACTTGTGATGGTAGGAACATAGGATGTAACCCCCGTTTTGATCATCTGCTTGTTCAACTCTTTGACCCTTTTGGCGTATACAGCAGGCTCGAGAAGGGTCGAGAAGTTGAAACCGAAGGCTCCGTTGAGCTGGCACTCGATGATACCCGGAGATAAGATACGACCACCGAGGTCAATAACTTCATCTGGGAGGATGAAATCATCATAGAACGCTGCTTGGCTTCTGATAATCTTCCCGGTGACGGAATTAACCCACAAGTCTTCTTCTAGCAGTTTGTCGCCTTTCAAGATGCGGCAGTTAGTAAATTTAGTAATGCCGTTTCGACCATCCCTTAGTGTCGATTTAGGGGATGAAGGTAAGGAGTGAGGCATGGTAAATATAGAGAGGAAATTGACGAAATCGTATATATACCAGCGATATAGCTTGTGTTAGGTCTTGTCGAGTAGTAGTAGGACTATTGCCCCTCGAGCTAGTATTATGGTCTCCATGAACGAGAAAAGCTAGAATAGAGGAAATAGCTCATACATATGTATTTATTTACACATGATATCACAACGCATATCCGTCTACGCCGAACCGTTGCCGATGCTGGGTCCGAGAACTCGGCGTGTGGTGGGAGGCCCAGAACAGCGAGACTAACAGGGCCGACGACAGGTGAGGTGCCCCTTACTTTCACTTACACAGTTTGATAGTACATTAAGCAGTGACCAGTGGGGCCAGTCAGACGTCAGTCTTGCGATTGTGACAGTCAAACCCAGGTTTGTGAATGGACTGGTGCCAATTTGCAGGCCAATAGCAGAAACATGTGACTAAAGAGACTGGTCAACAATCTCTAGGCGTTTCTAGGCCGATGGGTTGGTTACTAAGAGGGTGTGGCAGGTGTGGCAACCTAGCTGACGAGACTCATTGAGTGAGATGCTCGATACACTATTACCCATTTGTGGGCGCCATCGTTTATCGTCGGATCCTACGGTTGGTTGAGTCCACAACTGTTACAGTAGGTTAATCTCTCTGTGACCATCCATTGCAAAGAGGCGATAGACAGGAAAAGGGAAAAGAAGAAAAAATTGGATCGTGAATATCCCTACATAGTATTCCCATCCAATCCATTGTACTTAGTGTAAGGTAACGTTGCGAAGTGGTGTGGAAGGCTGGAAGGTTAAGGTAATGTTGGTAATGTTCTGGAGATCGAAGCCCCGATAAAGTCAAAATCACCGATGAAGATTATTATTATGTATCTACAGGTGGAAGTGGGAAACGGCAACTTGGGTGAAAATTAAAGCGGAATAGCGCGGATTCCCCCCAAATTATACACAGGTACGGAAGACCCTTTCAAAAGTTTTTACCATAGGGAAACAATTGTCAGCTGTCAACGCCAGCTGTCGGTATCCACGTACAGCTGCTAGGACTGTCAAACTAATTCGAAAATTGTATGACCTCGCTGTCAAAAAGTCTTAATACTATTGAATATTAAAAAAAATCCCTATTCTTCCAAATGAAGTATATACAGGTAAATCTACGTGTCTAGTATATTATAATATATTTCTATCTATTGTAGCTCTCTCCATTGTAGCTCTTTTTTAGTTAACACAAAAAGGATACGTGAATCGTGGTGTTGTTCTATTTCGTACGTAAGCCCCATAATTCGCCAGGTGGCGTGTCACCTGTCAGGTGGCACGTGCCAGTGTCCCTATGGTAAAAACTTTTGAAAGGGTCTTCCGTATCTGACTTAGGTACCTAGGTAGGTACCTAGGTAGGTACCTAAGGTATTACCCCTACCTAGGTCAGTTCCCCCTCCCCCAGATTTAAGTATTGTACAATACAATACAATACAATATAATATGTACCTAACAATAGTTACCTACCTAAGGTACTTACCTAGGTAGTCTCTGTTTTAGGCGGCTCCAAGGAGGTTTATTTGGCATGTCTAGTTGATTTTCTCAACTCTGTAAGCTGTCAATCAGTACCAGCACAGCACAGCACAGCACAGCACAGCACAGCACATCTCATTCTGAATCAATTATAGCGGATCCCATGGGTCTCGTATAGACTGCTACGTACTGTACATGTAGTCGGTAACAGTGCTATACCTATCCTCCTATTGTCAATTCACGTCTTTCTCACTTTCTCACTTTCTTACCTATATTCGCCAGACCGGCCAAATCGGCCAAATCGCGCGAGGAGGGCTGCACCACATCGGGCGTTACACCCGAAGCTCTACCCACACTCACTCTATACTCTTGCTCTGCATGCCGGCCGTACTCCCAACATTCGCCAGCTTCACATTGACTCCTCTCGTAGCTCTTAGTCCCTTCTCCCTCCCTGTTTACCTGGGGCACGCTTGCTGTTGGATGGAGATAGCCCGGCTTGTGCTTATTGTTCATGCTTGCGTCTTTCGGCCCATGATATCTCTGGCTAGTATATAGCATCAAGTTGTAGCAATACGACCTCAAAATGACTAAGTCGGAAAGCGAACTCGACCCACTATGGCAGAACCTCGATTGGTACGATACATACCTTCTTCGTCAAGAGCCTCATGGCTAAGCTCCGGCTGCATGGTTAGAGCACGTCGCTAATCCTTTCCTATAGGGCCATTGGTCAGATGTTGATCATGGGATGGGATGGTACAGAAGTAACGCCTCAAATCAGAAACCTCATTGAAAACCACCATTTAGGTTCTATCATATTGACGGCTAAAAATCTCAAATGTATTTGCTCCTCTGAAAACCGTATTGATATTCATAAAGCCTTCTGCAAAGGGAATACTGATTATAATCTTCACAGCGGCCGAGCAGACTGCTTCTCTGGTCCAGGAACTTCAGACAATAGCGCACCAAGCGGGACACCCCCAACCCCTATTGATTGCTGTTGATCAAGAGAATGGAGGCGTCAACAGTCTATTTGATGAGGATTATATCTGTCAGTTTCCCAGTGCGATGGGCATCGCTGCTACGGGAAGCACGGAGCTGGCCTATAGCGTAGCAAAAGCTACTGCTACTGAAGTTTCTGCCGTCGGAGTCAATCTCATTCTCGGTCCCGTTCTAGATGTCTTGACCAACGCTCGACACCAACCTCTTGGCGTCCGAGCTACTGGAGATGATCCCCAAGAAGCATCCCAGTTTTGTATTGCTGCCATTAACGGGTTTAAGGACGCCGGAGTAGCAACTTGCGGGAAACATTTTCCCTCCTATGGAAATATTGATTTCCTTGGCTCTAGCTTAGATATGCCCATTATCACTCAGACTTTGGAAGAACTTAGTCTCAGTGCTCTTGTGCCGTTCCGGAATGCCATTAGCGCTGGACGTTTGGATGCCATGTTTGTCGGTGGATGCGGGATTCAGAGCGCCGGAATGAACGTTATGCATGCTTGCCTATCAGACCAGGTTGTGGACGACCTCCTGAGAAACGAGTTGGGCTTCAAAGGTGTCGCTATCTCTGAATGCCTCGAAATGCAGTCACTTATACAGGAGTATGGCGTAAAAGGGGGCACTGTAATGGCCGTCGAAGCAGGTAATGATCTGGTGCTTCTCTGCAGAGCACATGACGTACAGCTCGAGGCTATTTCGGGGCTAAAATTAGGTGTTGAGAACGGTATTATATCCAAAGATCGGATCTATACTTCCCTTAAGCGTGTATTGAGGCTGAAGAGCGTGTGCACGTCTTGGCAAAAGGCGCTGAATCCCCCAGGGTTATCGTTGCTCTCCAAGACACATCCCACACATCTTGCGCTCTCTCGGAAGGCTTACGATCAGTCAATCGCTGTCGTCCGGGATAAGGACAATCTACTTCCCCTTTCACAAAGCTTACTCCAGGAGGAAGAACTTTTACTACTAACGCCGCTAGTCAAGCCGCTGCCAGCTTCGGCAGCTACTAAGAGCATGTTGGAGAAGGGTAACAAAGCCACCTCCATACACGACCGGTGGATTCACCAAGAACGTGGAGCAATCATGAGTGGAGAAGGCGTTTTTCGAGAACTGGGCAGATCAATAGCTCGAATACGTAATGGCAAACTTCTTCACACATCATATACAGCAAATGGACTCAGACCAGGTTAGAAGAATGTTCACGTTGAGCTAAGAGCTAAACTAATGAATTGTAGTACACGAGAACCTGATAAACAGAGCGTCGGCAATAATTATAGTTACGGCTGACGCTAACCGGAATATGTACCAAACAGGCTTCACGAAGCACGTAGCGATGATGTGTCATATGCTTCGTGGAACAGGCCAAAAGAAGTCGCTCATAGTGGTTGCAGTTAGTTCTCCCTATGACTTCGCGATGGACAAATCGATCGGGACGTACGTCTGCACCTTCGATTTTACGGAAACGGCTATGGCTTCTCTCGTTCGTGCTCTATATGGGGAAATAATCCCTCAGGGTTCGATGCCGGGAACTATGAGGAAGAGTAAGAAGGTCTCTAAGACAAGACAACAATGGCTTGTCGAGAACTATGATCGCGAGCGGGATGCTTCTGCCCTGGGGGAGCTGTTAAAAACTCTGGCTCGCTCGAGCACCCCCAGCCTCCCATATCTCACGGCAGGAGCCAATTCATTCGAGTTGTTCAATTCGCACGTCGAGGAAGCACATTTTGTCGTTCGGAATAGTAGCACAAAAACATTGTACGGATTTGTGGCTACATATTACATAAAAGGAGTTGGTGCGATTGGCGCTCTGTTCGTCGATCCGGCGAAACGAAATGTATCGATTGGCAGATCACTACACCGCCGTGCCATGCGATCGTTACTCCAAAGGCCAGGTATCAAGACAGTCCAGCTTGGGCTTACATTCCCGGGGGTGTTTCCAGGCGTACCTGTAGATGAAAGCGGGAGTAACAAGAGCTGGTTTGACAACGTTGGGTGGGATACACAGTTTCCGAAACGGCTGACGAACATGGTCATCGAAGATTTGGGTGCTTGGACAGCGCCAGAAGGCCTCCTACAGAGCATTCAGCGAGCAAGTCTCAGCTTTGATTTAATCCACGGACTTGATAACGCCGAGTCGGTGTTAAATCACGTTGCGACGCACGCAGGGCCCGAGGTCGTTGAGCTTTATCGATTTGCACTGCATGAAACCAACACAAGCGGAGTAGTCCGAGCCAAGAATTCAATGGATAACTTGTTAGGGACAGTCATCATCTGCACAGCAGGAAGTCGCTTGTCAACATATATCCCCTCGCTTCACTCGACTAGCGGCGAAGATATTGGAGGCATCATTGCTCCAATAGTACCCTCCACATCCCAGTCGAGATTAATCCTGCAAGGGCTAGTATTCATGGGCGTGAGGCAGAATAAGGCGCATAAGTCTGCAAAGAGTGTCCTCAGTTGGGTAAGCAACCGTAAAGCTTGTATTAGATGTGTCCATTAGAACTAAGGTGTCTAGGTACTTGACGAAGTATATGAGCCACTTGCAGCTATGGGCTTTGACATCCAACAGACATTCGATGAGATTACAAATTCGCCAGAAAACGTAAGTGCCCATTCCGCTTCAATCTTGATCTACGCTTGCTGATCTAGGGGATTGATTCAACGCAGTGGTCTGATTTAAATTGAGCGAATACTTTTTTTTTTTTTTTAGAGCTGGTGTGTACGGCTCCCGATTCAAATGGACGAATCAGCTCTTCACCGATCTGCCACTCGCCATTCGTGGTACCCCTTTCTACATAACCTATCTAGAGAATGAAAAATAGGTGGGGGTCCGGGTGTAGTTAGTCGTAACAAGAGCTGCGAAACATGCCTCTCTCCTGTGATTTTATATTTAAGGCGAGCGAGTTAAAGTCTGGGGGCGGGGGGCGTATGGATTGTTCTTTATCCAATCACGAATTGTTTTCTGAAGCTTTTCGGAATCCTAAAACACATTTGATCGATTTGAATTTGAGCCCCCGTCCCCGTTGCGGCCGCCCCTGTTTAAAAATAGAAGCGCGACGTAACTATCTAGTTACTTGGATGTAGGTATGCCACAAGCACCGCCCTCCGGATTTCCCCTCTCAATTGAGCGTCGATCTTCATAGCGAATAGGCGATGAGGATAGCGAGACTGATAACAAATTCTTTGCACTACAACGCGATCGAGGTCCAATATGTAAGGACGGACGTACATACAAACAAGAAAAAGCACCGAGGCTCTGGGTTGGAGGTAGGTAACTAATGACAGATGACAGATAAAATCTTTCGGTAATGTGATGGTATACCTATCTCCCCAGGAGCCAGGGGGGCCAGTCTATCACCCCACCTAAGGTCCTCTTTTTAACTCGTTCCAGAAGGTAGAAATTAGGTCTGCAGAATCTATGTCCGTGACGCTCCACCCTCCAAGACTGAGGAGAAACGCCGATAAGCCTTTAACGGTCTAGCACGTGTAGCACTATTCCATTCCCAATATCAGAAGTCCCGAGAACCCCTATCGAGCTCCATTCAAGTATCATCCGGTCTATTACCCCAGAGCTTTGGTCCAGTACTACACCAGGACACCAAGACACCAGGACATCAAGACACCAGGTACCAAGCCGCTGCAGGCATCCTGCTTACGCTTGTGCTTGTATTGTACCTATTGGTTCTGTTGGGCTGTTATGTTATACCTGCTATACATACCTAATAGGATAGGATAGCCTTGGAGCAGAGCTCGAACCTGGTTGTGTGAACAGACCAGCCACCTGCACCGTCTACTAAGCAGATTGGCAGTATTCTCATTTCTCCACCCCCTTGGCCCTTGACCCTTGGCTCTTGGCTCAGGGCTACGGTCTACCACCTGGAGGCTAGTAGTGTAATTGAATGTTTCGCGCCTCCACCTCCGTTACGCTCTCTCCGTCGTAGATCACAGTACACCGTTCTAATGTCCTAACTCCAGCATTCGCTAGGTCGCCGATAGACTCTTTCTACTCATCGATCTTGCGACCACTCCACCTGTTCCGCGACGGTAAATGACAACCCCCTCTCAACGTCGCTAGAGTTGGTAGTCAGGTCTACGTCAGCCTTAGCATAAGCACGAGCGTAAGCATAAACTCCGGCCGCGTAGGGTGTTAGCCCTTAACGATGCGATGGCAACTTTCAACTCCATGCCGGCGCTGCAGTCAGGCGCCAGCCCGGGAGACGCCGCCATGGGATTAAATGCTATGTCGGGGTCCGGCCTAGGTATCGAACCATTCGAACCTGACCTCAACTTTGATGAATCAATGCTGTAAGTCAACCCCGATGGTGGTGCATCTGACCGCGGCCGTGGTGGCTATAAATACGGATGGATATAAGTACCTGGTGTAAGTAGCAGTGCTAAGATCCAAGTAGTGAAAACGTCAATGGCAATTTACCTCCGTTGCCCTTTACTCCTTCTTACGACTTCGAAACCTTCTCCACGACGTTCGAAGACCCCTTCAACTATTCGAAACCATACGAGGCCGCGCCGCATACCGAGGATTTTCACGATGAAGGTTCCTCCCCGCAGCAACCGGATGACAAGCTGCTTAGCTTCTCCGCGACGGCCGCAAAAGCCACTCCCTTGGATGATGCGTTAGGCGCGTATTCCGAAGTTTCCATGTCGGCGGAGTTATATGGCATGTTCTTTGTTGCCGAAGACGTATTTGGTGGCGAGCCAGGTGGTCGGCCTCTAGAGCTGACGTGTTATCGAAGGAACTTATGGCAATGTTCGGGACAGATAACCATGCCGCGCCACTGCACGCAGGTTGTGAACGAACAAGGTCGTGCTATACCTATTATAGAATTCTTTGCTTCTATATCCGCCAAGGAAAGCATCGAGGGCAAGTCCACCGAGATTATTTCTATCCCGTGGAAAAGTAGCAATCCGGCGCTGGGCGAAGGGCAAGAAACCAAAGTGGCCAGCGCTCCGCCGAAAATCGCGCTCGACCTAACCGGTGGCCAGGAAGTGGACGGTCACCGAGTCAGCATACCGGTCGCCTGGAAGCGCTTGCAATTCAAGAGCGCGACGGCAAACAATGGCCGTCGGAAAGGACTGCAGCAACATTACGTGGTGCAGATCAGCTTGTTAGGGAAGATGAAGACAGGTGGTGAGCTTATGAAGATTGCAGAAATTCAAAGCGGCCCGGTTATTGTGCGAGGGCGTAGCCCACGAAATTTTGATAGCAGAAAAGATGTACCTCTCACCGGCGACAAGAAAGCGCCCAGCAATGGGAGCAACGGAAGCAATGGGGATCGAGTCCGAGCACATAGCGACGCGAGTACGGCATCGAATCTGAAGGTAGAGCGGACAGATTCTTCACTTGGATTACCCAACTATTCGTCATCACTAGGCAATGCGACACCCACACCATCCTGGGGAACCCCTTCCACGCCAGCTTACGGTGGGCAAGCAAATTCCCAGGCACATCCAGCGAAGAAAATAGCTCTCTCTCCAAATATAAACCGGCCTCCTGTCCCGGCATGGGGTAAGGACTCGGGTAAGATGCACGCCCTAGGCAGTCATACGAAAAATAACCCACCGGCCCCATCCGTACCGATCAATCTGTCCCTGTCTGAGGATGAACGGAGCCCAAATAATCGCTCTACCTCGGACTCGCTCACTAGCCCGAAGCTGCACCGTATGTCTACAAGCCATGGCGCTGCTGGTAGCCCGATAGAAGAGGAGGAAGAATTATATGAATATTTCCCGCTAAGCGTCGACGACTGGTAAAGTCTACAGCCCACCCCCTTCTTTTGCCTTTCCGTCTTGATAAAATTATGCTGATAGTTGTACACGCAGGACGCCTCTAGTGGACACCGTTTACCGGCCTCACATTGTCCACCATATCGCGGTGCCCCAAGAAATCAAGGCGCAGCAGATCAGGAACAAATCCAAGAGATATTTCTCAGCAGAATAAGCAAAAGCATATTTAACCCCCTTGAGCAGGAACGTACGTAGATCACAAAAGAAAAGGTTCTTTCTTTTCTTGTTCCGCCCCCCCCCCCCTTTTTCTTTTCCCCTCCCTCTTTTAAACATGGCGAACGACAGTTTGGAGTAAGCAACATCATTCTAATCGGGATAACCAAGCGAAGCGCTGTGATGATTATGGCATGACGCGTCTGGGCGTTTTTGGTTTTTGAGGGATCATCTGTATTATGAACATATATTCGTTCGAAAATTACCATGCTTCAGTATGCGTATGTATGTATGTAGTATAGCGGGGACTACCGGAGTCATCGTGGTTTTATTTACAACTCGCACTGGATCTCTTAAGGCATATTGGCTGAGTATCTGGAATTAACTTCAAAATATACCCCTTTATGACATACTTATCAGATGATGACCCCTTCCTTTTCAAGTTCGTGTGGGGGTCTGTAAGGGGGTTTGTAAGATATAAGATATAAGTCTCAACTGCTATATCATAGGAGCATAGCGTAAAAAGGATTAAGCTTTAACAAGCCTCGACGTTGCCTAGACTGTGTTAGAGAGATATTGATTTAGTTTTGGAGTATCCCACAAAAGCTTCCCTTCCTTAAGAGTATACCTTGTGTGCACCTCTTACAATGTTGCAGGTTGTTAGCCGCTTCGAGTGGCCAGGCCACACGCCATAACTAATAATGCAACTAGCCGTATGCACCTGGTTCATACACATCACAATATATTAGCGGCGGTGATATCTCTTCATTATGCTATGTAGCCTTAAACGCCATCTAGTATACCTGTTTCAAAAGCTCCTTACTTATTTGCTCGCTCGCTAACAGACCCAAACACCGCATGCCCGCTCCCCATATTTATGGCTACCTAATATCCAAGCATCGTGTACTTCCCCCTTCTCGTCGCTTCCCCGGGTAGAATGTGTGGACAGGTATTTGCTCCGAGAATTAGGCGTGAAAAAAACCGTAAGATGCAATATTTACAGTATATATTACCTTGACATTACCACTAGGGCTTTCCTTCAACTATTACGCTTCGACAGCTGTAGCGCAAGCAAGCGCAACCGCAGCGCCGATAATGGAACTCTCCACTGTTGGGACCAGGTCTATTGAGCCCACGTGTTCACTATGTGAGACGAGATCGTCGATATACTGCTGGCACGTGGCACGGTACTGTGGGTAGTGCTCGATGACGGAGCCGTTGAAAGCGACTTTGGTGCTGACTTCGACTTCTTTGATCTCGTCGACTGAAGGCGATGGCAGGGCCACAGCGCTGTCGTTCGAGGGCGTGGCTTTTAGGGATTCTGCGGCAAGTTCGACCTCAGTCTCGTGTCGTAACTCCCAGAGCGAAAACACGGACGCGGCCAAGAGAGCGGCGGAGCGGCGTGAGATATATGTTGCGAGGGTACGTATCGCGGCTATGTCGGATAAGGTAGGTGGTATGGCGGAGGGGTGGTGTGTTAGGAATTGTGATGTGGCCTTTTCGAGACCAGGAGATGTATCGCTGAGTATCTGCGTTAGTTTGGGTTCTTCATGTTGAACAATGTGCGTCACATGGGACTTACCCCTCCATGCTTGACAATAATTCTGTGTCTAGGGAGTATGGCTTCTCCAAGGATGGTGGCAACTGGCCGCCTAGCAGCCCGACCGTTTCAACAGCCTCGACTATAGCGAGCCGGCAGATCTCTCCAAGGTAGTACCCGCTGAGTAAATGCTCGAGTGGTTGGAACTCGGGCCGCGGGTGGGCAGCGCTCAGGAGTTCATCCCACCGTGTTAAGGGTAGGATACCCTTCCCGAACATTCCCAGTTCCGTGTTCACGATAACGTGGCTTGCCGACTCGAACCAACTGTCTGGGCGCTTGCCGTATTTGGAGCGGCTAAACGCCGACACTGGTAGATGTACTGCAATGTTAGTGCCAGTGCCTAGGATTAGACCGAACCGCGTTGAGGCATGGACGTAAGCTTGAGATAACAATGTTGCCGTGCTGTCATTTACGATCGCTTCGAGTTGGATGTTAAGGCCTTGCTTCTTGCAGGCGAACTTAATGATCTCACCCAGTTCCTGGCCAAGCAAACCACTAGTAGCTAAGAAACCTTTACCCATGCCAAGCAGAAGCCCGCTACCCATGGATACTTGTCTTATTGGAGACATGTTAGCACTGGCCAGTCTACGTCCAGACTCATGGGGGCGATACTTACTCTACGGGGAAACTCCAGGCAAGACCCATTGGTATTATGTCTTGATCGTGCGAGATATCTTTTTGGATGACTTCGTGGATCCGAGCCGCCATCCAGTCAAAAAAACTCATTCCTTCGAGCTTCTTGACTTCCGGCGTGATCTTGAAGCTAACCATTCGAACAATCTCACTCTCCCCCCTAGCTGTTCCGCGGCCCTTTAGTTCCACCAGTGCAACTCTCAATGTTGATCCCCCAACATCGAGAGCTAGATATTTACCGCACTCTTTGCCAGTGGGGAGCAGGTGGTTGAACGACGGAAGCATGCACTCTGCGTGGGTGTGCAACCGCTCCCGAAACTGACGCTTAAGATCTAACGAATATCTCCTCAGCCCGTCTCCACCAATAGGGCCTAAAAAGAGCTTTTCCGCTTCCTCCAAGAATTCCTCCAGTGTCCTCGACGTGCATGTGCCTCCGTCGACTCGGTGACCTTTCAAGGTCCGAGGACTAATCCAAAACGCGAGGAGGGCCTGGAGGAAGGATCTCCCACGCAGAAACGACTTGAGGGCCGCTAATAGCGATTTTTTTAACGTAGTCATTGCAGAAGTGAGTGGCTGCATGACAATGTACGGGGTGTAGGGGTCTAGTTGGGGATAGATATAAGTAGTCATGAAGGTAACATCAGAAGACTTGATGGGGGAAAAGAAAAGAGAAAGACAGCTGATATCCAAAGACGAGATGTCGGTCTCGCCTTCAAGCAGCATTCGTCATGTTCCAGTAGAAACAGGCAATTAGAAACAAGAGTGAAATGTTTCCTTAGGGCCGCGTCAGGGCTCGTATAGGCGGGAAAAAGCTAGAGCGGCAGAAATGAAACCTGCCGGCCAAATTCGAAGTTAACGAGGTGGCCCCGTTGGTTGGATCTAGTAATGTACGATCCCACGAGAAAGCGAAGAATAGAGAGCCAAGACACCGGGTTTGAGAGTGCGAGGGTGGTTCTGGTAGGACCCAATGGGTTACAGCACGAACGAACGGGTACAATAGTAGCGAATGGCAGCTTAACAAAAAAGAGAACGAAACCTTAAGAGAGACTGATACGAGGGGAACGATGGTTGCGCTCGAGAGCGGGAGTATGTGGTATGTCGAGATAGACACCTGAAGTGAGCTAAGAGGCGTCAACCTTAAAACACACACACACACACACACACACACACACACACGCACACCCCTGACTGAACGTAGCTATGTATGCTTGTAAAGAAAGCCCCAGGGTCCTGCTACCACCCAACGCAAAAAGGAAGAATGATACAACAACATAAACATGGGCAATTGCTAGGATAGACAGGGACGATAATAGCAGTAGACGCCCCGGCGATATGGGATAGGGCGGGACGGGATGTCAGGAAAGTGGACCGCAGATAAATCCAGCGCCACCGTGTCCTGGACTGGGCAGGTGACTTTAAGATGCTGGTGACAATTGATGATCTTGGGTGATATTGCGGGTTACTTCTGCTTGCCTGGCTCGGTGGTACTTCCGTGATGTAGCAGCTATAATACTAGTCGAGGCAACGAGCGAGCGCATTAGGTACATACTAGGTACACTACATACATACAAATGTAGATAGAAATGGCTGGAGTGGGTTTGGCTTGGGGTCTGGTTTAGTTTTCTTCTTCTTCTTCTTCTTCTTCTTTGGTTTGATAGGTACCTAACAACGAACAAACGATAGTGACAGAATAAGTAAGGATGCTTCAGCGCAGAATGGAATAGGACCAGGGTCCAGGCTCGAATAACGCAACCAATGGACTGGTAAGATCAGGAAGGACAGGGAGGAGACGATACAGAGGAGGAGGAGGAGGAGGAGGAGGAGGAGGAGGAGGAACCATAACGGCACACATTGTCTCACCTTGGTTGCGGTTGTGGTCGTGGTTGTGGTTGTTGTGGTTGTGGTTGTTGTTGCTGTTGCTGTTGCTGTTGCGCATATCTGCCATTCTGGGTCAATGTTTCTAGATGTAACGTTGTAGGCTCTAGATTTCCGTCGTGAACTCTCCTAACCTTCTAGGTCCAAGTTCCCAATTAGTGAGTTTACTGATCCATATTTAAAGGAGCAAGGATAGCTTTCCATGCACGAGCCACATGGCGCTTGCATGATACCGAGCCGTTCTTAGCAGAAACGGCCTTAACACTTATTACCTTAGGTACCTATACTACAAGTCCCTGAAGCCTATGCCGAGAATGCCTAAGGTAAAGATAGGGATTGTATTGTACATGCCTCTATACACGTAGGTAGGTCTTCGATATAGTGTATAAGCCACACCCGACCAATGGCCTATCCTGTACAGGGTCTGGTCTTCTATCTTCCTCGAGCGAATCACGCATATTTGACTCCTAGATTCATCTATTTATTTATTTTTTCTTTCTTTTAACTTAGCCGAGAATTCCTTAGGAAGAGATTAATTAATTATGCTTTCGGTAGTGCTCTGTTTAGCCAGGCTAGATTTCTTTTTTTTTTTTCTTTTTTTTTTTCAATGCAGCTCTGCGGTTCCCATAGAGAAGTATTAAAAATGCAGAGAAATTCAATGTCATACATGCCCGTCCAACTCGATGCCGTTGGACCAAGGCTGAAAAAAGCGAATAGAGATGAGAGTCCCTGGCTTAGCTTCACTTTGCGGCCCCCACTACCCGGCCCGCGAAAATGATGTCGAAACTGCATTAGCTCAGATTGATAGAGGCTCGTTCAAGGAAGAGACAAAAAGTAAAAAAAAAAAAAAAAAAGACTTCCTCTTTGGTACCCGTTCGGCTTACCAGCATTATCATGCTTTCTTACAATACCCCCATCATGTAATGCCTTGTCCGGCTTGTCTATCAAACAGGAAAATCGACATTATGGTTGGTCAGGGCTCACGATTCACAGTGTCCGAAGCAACCAACCAGATTGTCCGGAGCACCACATGACCTAAAACAGTTGATGGACAGGTTACTACAACGTTCAACGAGCCTCCCCAGTCACAACTGCAACTCGCTATCGTCAGGGTGGAGAACGGGCCAATCCGGGCCAACGTTCCATCACCGACCGTAGGGTCCGATGCTATCCCTATGAGGCCTTTCCTATCGCAGGCCTTTGCCACTATGAGGCTGTTGCTCATAATGGATGTTAAAACCTGTGCTACTCACGACTTCGGTCGTAGTCTCTTTCCTATTTCTTTAGAGAGGTCTGCAAGAATTACGACTGCGTCCTACTACTCTACTATTCTGCTACTAGAGAGCTTATCTTCTATATCTTGATTATTTACCTACAATACATCTCAGAATGAGGCTTATTATCCGCGACGATTCGGACACTGCTAGCTCCTATGTAGCTAATTACATCATCAACAGAATCCGACACTTCAATCCCACTCCTTCACATCCCTTCGTGCTTGGCTTACCTACCGGCTCGAGCCCTCTGGGCGTATACAAGATATTGGTCGAGCAATATAAAGCTGGAAATGTAGGTCCTCGCTACCTCGGAGTATTGGGATAAGGACTGACGGGAAGCTATAAGATCTCCTTCGAAAATGTTGTTACCTTCAACATGGTATGAAATAGCCTCATCCACAAGATGAGTATTTGATGTACTAAATGTTCTTTGGGCAGGACGAGTACGTCGGTATCCCTCGAGACCACCCGGAGAGTTACCACTCGTTCATGTGGAAACACTTCTTCTCTCACGTTAACGTGAACCCCAACAACGTCCACATCCTCAACGGCAACGCGCCAAATCTCGAAGCAGAATGCGTCGAGTATGAAGCTAAGATCAAGCGCGCCGGAGGTATTGATTTGTTCTTGGGCGGAATCGGGGAAGATGGGCACATCGCATTCAACGAGCCCGGCTCTAGCTTAGCCTCGAGAACTCGCGTCAAGACGCTAGCCTATGATACCATTCTCGCCAACTCTCGTTTCTTCGGCAATGACATTGACAAGGTCCCTAAGATGGCCTTAACAGTTGGTGTCCAGACCGTTCTCGAGGCTCGAGAAGTCGTCGTCATTATCCTCGGCGCTCGCAAAGCTCTCGCACTGCAAAAATGCATCGAGCAGGGCGTCAACCACATGTGGACTCTTTCAAGTCTTCAATTACATCCCCATCCCATGATAGTGTGCGACGAGGATGCCACATTAGAGCTTCAAGTGAAGACGGTCAAGGTAAGCGTGTCTCAACGATGCGATCTGTAGTCCCGTTAGCTAAGAACGGCCGCAGTATTTCAAGAGTATCGAGCAGGTGGCAAGACAACAAGGATTCGAACAAATTCTGCCCTCGAGCATTCGAACGGGGCCGGGACCAGTTCCCAAGACCGTGATTGAGGAGGTCGAGTCCCCTACTATCCTAGCGCCTCAGCCAATGACGTCTCGTCTCCTACTTGCAACACCGGCCGCCGAATATCCCATTCGGTCGGTGTCTCCGGATCTCGTGCCGGACCGAATGGCGGATCGTGTCGGAATACCAGATATTTCGAGGAGATTAACCCCTCAGCCCGAGCACCAGCACCAGCACCAGCGAGTAGCTAGCGTCGGAGCGTAAGCTGACTGACATGTTTTAAGTAGAACGATAGACGTGGCAAAGGTATTGCACTGTAGTGCCTGGATTTGAACGAAGGGCTCTTCTCGCGGAAATTGTACTATTGGGTTGGGATGGGTTGAGGGAGCTGCACCTAGAGAATTAATAGTGAATGCGATGTAAAAAGGGGCTTTGGTTAGACCGCTCGCCAGACATGACCATACAGATTGGGGGTTTTCATTCAGCCTATTCAGCCCATGCGGCCCATTCAGCTCATTATGGCGGTGCTTCTACGCCTTCGCCTTTACCAATAGTTATTTAGAGGGTAGAACTCGAATACTTACCTTGTATATAGCAAAACCCACGTTATTATAGACTTTAGATACCCAAATAAATATATTTATTGTACATCAGCATCTCATAGAAAAATGGATAGGTACATAACCCCTTTTTGTTGCTTTAACATTAACTCTATATATTCAGGGTGTTAGCACCATGATTTTGCTCGCAAGGATATACGAAGGTATATAATAGGACGGGTATTTTTATGTCTCATATTGTCATGCGCGACGAGGGATCAGACGTAATGACGAATGCGCAAAACCAGGTCATACCAGATTTTTTTTTTTTTTTTTTTTTTTTTTTCTTTTTTTTTCTTTTTTTTTCTTTTCTTTTCTTTTCTTTTCTTTTTTTTTTAAAAAAAAAAAAAAAACAATTGTTAAAAGGGGCGGCTCCAGAGAGCTTCCTATTTCGAGCCCCCGAATGGAACGCCATCGTTTATATACTGCCCGTAACTCGTCATTAATGCTAACTGTTCCAGTCCCCCCGCATTTCATCAAATGACCTGACCAATATCCTTTGTCTTCTTAATATAAACAAGATAATGTATTCACTTCCCAGGAAGGTCTGAAGGCTTGCGATAACCCCGACCCAATCGCGTGCCCTACCATCCCCGACTAACAACTGGGACGCATCTGATGTTGCATGTCCCTGTTATGTACAATACGTTATATACGTTATGTACCTCCGCTATGTGTACCCTCGTTACACTTCGAGATCAGCTCATGATGTCACACCGCGGCTTGGTTATACATGCATACCCAATATGAGCATGGCGCATATACGGCATTTACGGTAGCCGTATGCAGATGGAAGGCCCATTACAAGGTTCCCATTGGGAGGCTGTCAACATCTAGGTACATCTGCGTTAGGTACCTATCGCTGTCGACGTTACATCCTGGACGGGGAAAGGGACCTAGGTAGGCTAGACATGTTTTTGAGAGCTGTCTCGTGTCTCTTTCCTACTTGGTTAAAGAAATAAAAGCAACAAGGTCGGCAGCAGCGACATGGGAGGAGGAGTTGCGGGCTTGAACTCTGTTACCTCTGCTGCTCGTAAATACGTGGAAGCGGTTGGCCACGGGAGCGGCCAAATATCCAAACATTCAACCATGGCTCCAACGTATGCCTCTAGACTTCCAACTTCGCGAATACCAATACTAGGTTTTGTATCTGTATTCTCTATTTTTATCATAGGAGCCTTCTTCGCAACCAAATTTGGCGCTGCGCCACGGCAGCACAGTTTCGAATTTCGACATGCAGCAAGCCTACAGGCAGCTAGCACGGATAGTCGATGGGGATCCCAAACCAGGACGAGTGCAAAGGGGGATAAGTACCTGATTGGAGTTGGGAAGGCTGACATAACCGGACCTGTGGTAGAAATCAACTTCGCCGGATACGCCGACCTCTCCCAGACCGGCACGGGTCTTCGCCAGCGCATTTATTCGCGGGCGTTTATAATCGGAGATATCAATAACCCAAATGATAGATTTGTATATTTGGTCCTCGACACGCAGTCTGGCGATACAGCTGTGCGCTTCGGTATCCTAGATGGTATTGCGGCGCTTGGCGACGACTACACCGTGTACAGTAATGGTAACATTGCGGTGACCGGGACGCATGCCCATTCCGGACCTGGAGCTTGGTTTAATTACCTACTTCCACAGGTAACCAGTTTGGGATTCGATAAACAGAGTTACCAAGCCATCGTTGATGGAGCTGTCTTGTCGATCAAAAGAGCCCATGAGTCTTTGACCGAGGTAGGTAAAGAAGTGAGCAAGACTAAGGATATACGGCTAATAGCTTATCCTTAGGGTTACCTCGACTTTGGTAGGGATGAAACGGATAAAACGTACAGGTCCTGCGTAGAACCTTCTAATGGGATCAATAGGGGCGGTAAATATCACAGATGCCAACCTTAGTCGGAGTCTATACGCCTACTTGGCCAATCCTGCTGAAGAACGAGCTCAGTACGACGATGACGTCGATAAAGAGATGACCGTTCTCAAATTTCAGCGTGCGTCTGACGGCAAAAATATCGGTATTCTAACTTGGTATCCTGTCCATGGGACGTCAATCTATCAGAATAGCACACATGTGGCCGGCGACAACAAAGGAGTAGCGGAGGTCATGTTCGAGAAAGCCATGGAGGGAGAAGACTCAGCAGCTAGCGGATTTGTCGCCGGCTTCTCCCAAGCAAATGTCGGGGACACGACCCCTAACACGCTTGGCGCATGGTAAGCCCGCACTACACTATAAATCACCATTGCCAGAGGAGCGACAGGTAATAACATATATATTTATAAGGTGTGATGATGGATCCGGTCAGCAATGCAGCTTGGAGAGTAGCACGTGCGCAGACGGTAAATCGCAGCACTGTCACGGGCGAGGACCCCTATTTGACAAGCTCGATCTTGGGATCGCGAGCTGCTATGAGATAGGAAAACGCCAGTACGACGGTGCTAGGTCGGTTTATGTAAGAAAGATATCGGTTTACTTGAATATATACCTGCCTGTAGCTAATTTTATATCAGGACTCGTTCGGTAAATCCGGAACCCCTGTTGTAGGCTCAACGGTCAAGGCTTTTCACTTCTACCACGACATGAGTTTTTGGAAATTCCAGCTCGAGAATGGCACCGAGGTCCAGACATGCCCGGCTGCACTGGGTTATTCCTTCGCAGCCGGAACCTCGGACGGCCCTGGCGCTTTTGACTTTACACAGGGCGATTCGGGTGAGCCGAGCGCCAGTCCCATCTGGGAAGTAATCAAGAGCTTGCTCCGGGCGCCGTCGCCCCAGCAGAAAGCCTGTCAGAGCCCCAAGCCCGTCCTCCTCGATGTAGGGGAGTTATCCCAGCCATACCCGTGGAGTCCCAATATCATCGACGTTCAAATGTTACGAGTCGGACAATTTGTTATAATTATTAGCCCTAGTGAAGCGACCACTATGGCCGGACGCAGATGGCGCGCCGCGGTTAAGGCTGCTGCCACCGATATCGTCGATACTGAGCCGAAGGTTGTTCTGGGTGGACCAGCCAATACTTACGCACACTACCTGGCCACACCGGAGGAGTATGGTATCCAGCGTTATGAAGGCGCGAGCACGCTGTTCGGCCAGTGGGAACTTCCCGCATATATAAATCTCACCGTCAGTAACATCAAGTACCTGACCCCTGACTCATCAAGCTCGCCAGACCCAGGCCCAAAGCCGCCGGATAACCGCAAAAGCAGCCTCAGTTTTATAACGGGAGTTGTGCAGGACAACCCGCCAGCAGGCAAGTCGTTCGGCGACGTTATCTCGCAGCCCGCTGAGAAATATGCGCGCGGCGCCGTCGTAAACGCCACATTCGTCGGCGCTAACCCGCGTAACAACTTGAGGCTTGACGGTACGTTCACGGCTATAGAAAAGAAAGATGGAGACTCTTGGACACAGGTTAGGGATGACTCGGACTGGTCGTTGGTATATACATGGAAACGAACTGATACTGTCCTGGGATATAGCGAGGTCACTGTTAGCTGGGAGACAGAATCGGATGCCGAAGCAGGAACGTATAGGATAAAGTATTACGGAGATAGTAAAGCTTTGATCGGAGGAGCTATTACGGCTTTTGATGGAACAAGCAATAGTTTTACACTTACGTGATACCTATTAGGGAGCTAGTATTTGGTGAGTTGGTAGAGTGTATTATGCTAGTTCGCCGGTCCTAATACAAGTTGTAGCGCTAGGTTTGAAGATGCAAAGTCACATTGGTGTCTAGGTCTAGGTACTTGGGTATTCAGAGGGAATGTATTAAATACAAAAACTTTTCTGAATTTGCTAGATAGGCTTCGTCAAGCGTGATGCTGCATTAGATATATCCGTGCGCCCAAACGCTGGAGTGCGGTGTATAAACACGGCAAAATAAAAGCTAAAAGAATGATATAAATAAAATGCGGTTCTTCGCTAATTATTACATGTTTTGCAATATGAAGGGGTATTATGTATATAATATCTGCTCCTACGTAACGATCCCTGAAACCAACTCTTTCGAAACTCTTTCAGTATCGCAGTTCGACGCGCGTGAAACGCTTCCTCGTCGAATCCTCTAACCAATCCCTCCCTTGGCCATTAATGTTATTGCCACGCCTCCACATCCCTTGCTTGCTGAAGTCAGGTTCGATATCGTAGGCAGACCTCGGGGCAATTTTGTTAAATTTGCGCAGACCATGTCGCATCGTCTCAATGCGAGCCTCGAAGCGAGATGCCGTCTCATTGATGAGTTTAGGAGACCATAGACTATACGCAGCAGGGGTCATTTTCGTAACCGGCTTCTCCCAGAGCAGCATGGCAGTTGCAGCTGGCTGGCTTTTCGCCTGCTTCTTAGTACTTTCTTTGCGCTCCAATGTTTTCGGACCAATCGCTGGGTGAATTGGCTCTGCCGTTGTTTCCCTGGTACCCATGAATACGGGATGCCGAACAGTGACGTCGAGGTGAGAGGGCTGGGGTGGCTGGCTTCTGGCAATGGCATCTTGAAGTGCGGTATTCCATTCTGATGGTAATGCTTGACCACGTGAGAACCTAATCTCAGGGTATGAAGAAATGATCGCGGCGTGGAGTGCGTTAGACCAGTCGCGAGGGGATGCAGCTTTACGGGTGATTTTAGGGGATGCGTAGCTTGCCTGAATTGCTGTTTCAAGTTCATCGTCCCAGTTCCGAGGGTAAGAAGCTCTCAAAGCAGCCATAGAACTAGGGGAACCATCTATAATGGCTTCTCGTAGAGCGCTGTCCCACTCCACGGGATACACGATGTTAGGACGAGATAACCTACGGAGGGGGCTACCAGTGCCTCTGGCCGAATGTGCTTTGATGGCGCCAGTTTTGACTGATGATGATTCGGCTATAGGAAATGTGGGCAACGATTCTATTGTGGATACAGTAGTGACAGATGGACCCCTCGATCGAACAGATGAAATTATTATCCAGTCCAGCTCAGCCGAAGCGATGTGATTGTTAGTCCACAGACGAGTGGACTGGATGATCGGCAGGGGTGCGTTAACGGAGCGGGATTTTCGGTTTGTCTGAAGAGCAGCAGGTTCTGCGGAAGTGGTTCGAAAGGTTTTGCGAGTAAGGTCTAGTTGGAACAAGCCAGACGTGAAGGATGCCAATATACTAGCTTTACTCCAGAGGGCACTCGAGTCGGTAGATGTGTGGCTTAACTTGGCCGACTTCTCCCAGAGTTTTGTACTTATTAGAGCCGTAGAAGATTCTTCTACTTTGCGAGACCTTCGGGTCATACTGATCGCAGCCGGAAGCTTAGAGGTCCTGCGATAATCTAATCTAACAACATTCACACCAAATAAACCTTCGTATTTCGACATGATGGCCGGCTGGCTAGGGTGTTCCCACAATAGATTCTCACGGCTTGGTAGCGATATCTTTGAAAATACACGAGGCTCAAAGGTACGGGCCGGGACCTCTCCAGTCCAGAGACTAGTCGATGTGATGGAAGGTAAAGGCTCCTTGTTGGGACGAGACTTCTTTGATATCGCAATGGCAGCTGGTGCGCTAGAGGTCCTCCGGTAATCGTATCTTACGACACTGATATCAAATAGACCTCCGTGCTTTGGTTCTGCGTTCGTCATTGGCTTCTCCCATAATAACACTCTCTGGATCTTGGGCATGGTTCCCTTGTCAATTGACTGGAAAGCTTTCGTTGCGGAATTCTTAAATAAGAACATCTCAGCACCACGAGTTGGCTGCGGCGCACTGCTTTCGTTGGACCAAAGATCTCTTGTCTGGAGGCTCACGAGCGGTTCCCTTATCAAACGAGGAGTTACTTTCATAGAAATAGCAGCTGGCTCTTTGGCAGTCCTGCGGTAGTCAGATCTAGCCACATTCCTGTCGAACAAACCATTATGCTCAGACATAGGAGTCATAGCCGGCTTCTGCCAAAGAAACAACGATTGGGCAGCAGTGTCATTGGTTCCCCAGAGTGTTTTAGATGCTAGCTTTTCCAGTGACATTTCAACTGTACGAAGCTTCTTCTTCATGAAAAGGGCAGCAGGCTCTTTTGAGCTTCTTCGATAATCATCCCTCGGCTGGCTAAAGTCGAACAAACCCCGGGCTTCCGAAGCTACAGTGGCGACCGGTTGCATCCATAGAGATACCGGCTGAGTAGGTACATCTGTCTTGATTTTTTGCGAGATATCTAGTAAAGCATGTGACTTTGACACACTCCAGAGTAAACTAGTATTGCGATTGTCATCTTCAGTCCTTGGTTCCCATAAGTTCATACTTCGGATAGACATGGCATCTTCGGTGCGGCGGTTGGGTCTGGCCTTTTCCCTAGTTTCCGGTTTATAACTCTCCCAGATTGCCATGTCTGGCTGGGGCAAGCCAAGAGCGTGATGATCTTTGGGGGGCTCTGAACAGGCTGACCACAGCAAACTCTGGGTGAAAATTGGCTCAGGGGCCGAGATGTAAGACCGATCCAGCAGTATTGGGTCCTCTAGGACCATGCCATCGTCATTGTAATTATCAACTAGCATATTGACAACATCGTGAGCAAGCGTGGGAGAGTGAACTGGTGACGAAGTGTGTTGTGCGACAAGAAATAAGCTATCCCTTGAGGGCACCTCGGTTCTGAGTAAGCTTGCAATCTCCCACAGGGTGCTTTCGTCGAAATCGTCTCCATCGCTATCTGAGAAGTCATTAAAGTTGTCAAAGTTATCGTCGCCCTCTTCCTCGGCTTCATAGTCATCAAAGAAGGACGTTGTGAATTCGTCGTCTTCGGGCCGACTTGACCTGATATTCAGGAAGACATTCGCGGCTGGGGCTCCCGTAGTCATAGTTCCTGGCATGGTCGTATACATACGAGGAGGTGGTGGAAGTTGAATGCTGGCATTCTCGCTCTTCTCGCCCCAAGGGAATTGAAATAGACCTAAAGTTCCACGCTTATTAGGCAAGGGCTCAGGGTTCTCTAAAATATCAGGTAGGAGAGACACGCGCTTGTTCTTTCGAGGAGGGCGAACGGTAACCGGACGAGAAACAGGCCGGCTTGGCTCAGAATCGTGCGACGGAATGCACTTCTCCCAAAGGCCATTGCCAACTGTCGTGTTACTGCTTTTATAAGTCTTTTGCCATAGTCTAGAGCTTTCTATAGTTAATGAGGCCAAGGGTTTTCTAGTTACCAGACGCGGAGGCAGGCTTGGAAGCTCCAGACTCTCAATAGCTTTCTGGCGCTGCTTCGCTACCCCCGCCCAGAGACCTGAATTGTTCGAGCTTTGGATGGGGGATTGCGGCTTCCACAGTTGATAAAATTTGCCCACCGGCATAGATAACCTTGGGCCTAGCGGTTGTATGCTACTCGGTAGTTCGTTCTCGTATTCAGATTCTTCGGTATCAGGTGGGCTCGGGCTACCTAGCGCAGCTTTAGAGACAGAAAGGAAGTTAAGATTGTTATGCCTCATAATCAAGTTAGGCGTGTTCGTCATATCATCCGCCTGAGCATCGGCAAAACGAGCTTGCCCCTGGCTGATATAAGTATTTTCGGAACTTAGCCCGGAAGTTTGAGACGAGGGTGTGCTCGTAGTACCTTCGCCTTTAGACCGCATAATTCCAATTCGCATAGCCGCATTTCGTGATGTCTTGCGTTCGTTAACCGTTGAAGGAGGACGGGAATTCTTCGCCGGTGGAGTTTTGATACTCGATGTGGAATTGCGCTGGAGAAGGTTTTGCGAGTGCTGCCATTGGTTTTCAAGTTGACTCATCTCCTGCTCCAGGTTCTCTAGTAGTGCCAGCCGCTGTCCCTCGCTACCCACGGAATCCGGGTTTGGTTGCTCGAAACGTTGAAGCTGAGCTTGGATCATCTGATATGCGGCGCCGGGCGACTCGAGTGGCGAGGGTTCTGCAGGTTGAACTAGGATTGTCCTCTTATTACATCTCCCGTTAAGAATGAGAGGCGCTGGCGGAGGCATCTTTCTTAATCGACCCTTGCCCTTTCTATTAGAGAAAGACGGGCATTCGTCACCAACCCGACGATGGAAACTGCTCACGTTAGACTGCTCGATAGTCGGTTCCTTAGTAGAGCTACTATATTTCTTCTGCTTTCCCAAGGCTCCAGACTTTTTCTGAATATAAGTTGAATGGGCATTCTGCCTAGACTGCTGAATATTAACGGCAGCAATGGGAGAATGTACGGAGCCCCAGATAGTGCTGGCATATCCATCTCGTTCCTTGCTTTCATCCTTCGGAGACGACGCACTATATTGACCTTCTGCCGGAATGACAGGTGACGATCTTCTATTCATCTTAACATCGGATAGGCGTGGTTTGCTTTCGTTTTCGACAGATACTCTCGGCAGCCGGGACTGACCTAGCTTATCAACTACATTGTGAGAACTGCCAGCCCTCTGTACGCTACCTTGCGGGATATCGTCGATGCCGAGGATACTAGTGATTCGCGTTGAATTATTGTCAGTTGCCTTAGATAGTTGATAACTATCATGAACTCCGCGGTCAGAAACACCCTCGGTATTTGATCCTTGCTTGCCCACCGCATACACTGTCGGCAATGGTGGTATCTCGGGGACTATCGAACTCTGTTTCGATGGAGCTCTAAGAGGTGTGGTATATAGCAAGTCCATTTTCTCATCGAGCGACATGCTCTTCGTGTGGTTGAGCTGAGGACGAGGCAAATTACCGGCACTTTTGGGCGGAGGTGGCAAAGGTGGCAGCTGTGTAGGGCTTCCCGGTACGGACTTCAGGATTGATTTTCTTGCAATAATCGAGCCACTTGATTTCGAACGTCTATGACCTTGGGTGGGTGAAACCTCGGCAGGAAAAACTTGACGGTCATTGTCTCCTTTTCTAGGGATCGGACGTGGACGGTTGACAATCGAATCTGGAGAATTTAGAGAGGTTTTCGGCGTTTTTGAAGCCCCTTGGACGATATTGCTGACGAAATTTGGATCGTCATAGACAATGTTATTGATGAACATTACAGTCTCTTGTCGTTGACCACTAGCCTCCTTCGCGATTGACCTCATCGCTTGGGCCCGGGGATTCGACGGAAGTCCCGTCGTAGGTCGTCGCTGGAGCGGTGTCTTAACTAGCTCAGAGTCCTTTGGCGATGGAGATGAATCCCGGGGTCGTGGAATGGGTATACGAACCGGCTCACCAGGTCGAATTGGTTGGAAGGTTGTTGGCATTGACGGTTCTTGGAGATACCTCGGGGATCTCCGCCTTACCTGTTCAGCCCCAGGAGATAATTCCGAAGATGTAGAAGACGCATTTGCCTCAACAGACAGTCCGGCTAATGTCTTAAACGTCTTGGTCGAGGTGGCCCTCTCCAACTGTGCTAAAGACGACGATTGAACCTCCTTACGTTTTAAACTTAGTTCCCTAGCAAGCGGCTCGTCTCGCTCCGGAGCGCTAGGCGGCTGAGGAGCTGGTCGCGGAGCAATAAGAGTTGGCTCACGCTGCAGTAACTTTCCCCGCCGCTCCTTTTCATTATTAGCGGCCGTAGCAAGATCGACTGTCGGTATCCTGTCAAGAGGGTTTTCCATGCCTTCTTGTGATATAAGAACCGGCTTCGAAATTATGAACTTGTCCCCTGCGGCCTTACTCCAGGCCTTCCCCTTAATGTTTTTCTTCGAGTTACCAAGCCCACTAATTCCAGAAACATCATTCCGAGAGACGTATGCTGCCATAACTGTTGTATTTACACCTTTGACGTCCTCGTATCGAGACGGAGGATAGTCTGCGGAATCTGAGGACGACAAGTTCCGATCCCTACTAACGTCTCGGGTAGTTGGAGAATCTGGTCGTCGTAAGGGCGGACCACGAGGGGCAACAAGTGATCCTGAGAGTACGGTAACTAATGCTTTAAATTGTCAGCAATTCGAATATATATAAGGACGTTATGATACATACCGACTAAAATTGCTAAACCGACAGCAGGCAATGTCGTCCTGAGCACCAAATTCGTAGTCCTCGCGCCTAGTAGAAAGACTACGCTCGTCTGCAGGTAATTAGTACACGAGTAGATGTAGTGGCGTATCTGAACTGACCCCTATCCAAATCGCGAATCCCACTGTGACCAAGGTAACGCTTTTCTTCCCGACGGGAGCATGTTGATCGTTGGAAACAACATTCAATGAGTTAGTCGATAAGATTTGAACAGCCACAAGAGAAAGGGTGATGGCATCTAGCACGATGATGATAATGGCAACAGGCGGAACGCTAGAAACGGGCACGCATGTGGGGTTGAACTCGCTTCGTGCCAGTCCAATGAATGCCATGCCAACACCGAATCGAACGAGAATAAGGACTTGCGATACTATATTCGGAATTGATTTCTTTTCCGCTCGCACTGCCCAAACCAAGTATTGCTCGGCGAACACCCTTGTCATCTGATCGAATATAGATGAAAATACGACCGCGACCTGGCACGTGGACGCTGCAGTCGGCTCGATAATGGTAGCCAAAAATTCGACGAGAGCCCACACGGCAGAAGAAGTCAGGAACAGTATGAGGACCAGCCTCAGGCCGTCCCGAAAGATTGCTGAACCATGGCCTACAGCATACAAAACCAAACCAGCAGACGCCGCGTTAAACAAAATGCCGAAGAAAAATGCAGCCAATAAGGCTGGTGTTGTTCCTGGTGTTGCCATGGATTCGACGGCGTGTAGCTAACTGAGTTCGCTATAAAAATAAAAATAAAAATAAAAATAATAAAAAAAGAGAGAGAGAGAGAGAGAAAGAGTACGAATAACCCACTCAATGGGTCTTTCCAAAGTATTATAAAATATTAATCACGAAGCGAATGATACATATTGACGCTGGTTAGTCGACGCGGACGAGTGTGCTACAACGCCATAACGGTCGACACTGGTGATAATTGGCGTGACGGCGTGAAGGCATGGAATGAGAGTAAGAAACAGGACGTGAAGGAACTGGAGGCAGAAAGTAGAGGGAGTGGCTAGTGACTAGTGACGAGCACGCGGTTGTAGACGAGACGAGGGTGAAGAAGGGCTTGTTCTCGGCCCATCTCAGCACCCATCTCCGTACCCATCTCCGTGAACCTGGCCTTCCGCAATAGTGGAATAGTCTTCATGATCCTCAAACATAGACCTTGCAGGGTTATGTTCGAGGTTCTTCGATTGGTCCCATCAGATAACGAAAGGCGATGCTATTTGATTGGATAGAAGCGCAAGGCTGAACCCTTCAAGGCATATGTGGACCACGGCCCCTGGTCAAGGATTGTTAGATTTGAAACCCGAACCGTTACATTCAACATAGGAATTTCGCAGGGGTTTGCTCTTCCTTCCTTTCTTTCTATCCTTTTTTTTTTTTTTTTTTTTTTTTTTTAGAGAGAGAGAGAGCAAAACCAAAGAACCCCCCCCACAATCTGAGCCATCTGCCAAAGGAAACGAGGCGACTAGGAATCTCGTTAACGATCAGCCCGGCCGCAGGAGCGGTTTAGTATGAAGTGTGCAGTTTATTTTGGGCGTGGAGGATAACATACTATTTAAAGGAGTCTACAGGTCAACCCAATGTCTTCCCTGCCCATCATCCCAACCTCTAACCCGATTGGGCAAGAATCTGCGCAGCCAAGACCTGAGTAATTTCTAACATTGGGGTGAGTTTTGAGGCTCTAAATCGATAGATACGCTGTAATAGTCGCTAAGCACGCTGTAATTACAGCGAGTAAAAGTCACTAAATGCGCTATAATTACAGCGCATTTTAAATATTAAAATTTTTATTTTTTATGTAATTAATTTTTAATTAATTCCTAATGGATTTTGAATTAATTTTTAATTAATTAAATTTTTTATATATTAAAATATTTAATTAATTAAAAATTAATTCAAAATTAATTAAGAATTAATTAAAAATTAATTATTTTATGAAAATATATAAATATTATGTTAACCAGGGTAACCTCACCCCAATGTGCGCTAGCACTTGCGCCTTGCCATTTTGGGTTAGAGGTTGGGATGATGGGTAGGGAAGACATTGGGTTGACCTGCGACCTGTATTTAAAGTCAACGATATTTTCAGCTTCTATAAATGGCACGACGTGACACGTCTGCCCTCCGATCTCTTTTGTAAAAGAATGATTATTGATATAATTTATATGCTCCAATTTTTAGTCGCGATGTTTACATATACAGTACATGCCATCGCAATGCCGTAGTGTACTATGTATTATCTCGTGCGTCTTGTAGCTGACCCCGAGGTTTCGATGGAGAGTGTGCAATTGGCTTCCGAAACAAGTGAGCCAAGCCAAGCCTAAGCGGGTATTGCGAAACGCCGAAACGACTCATAAGAAACGATGATAACGCTGTTCCTTCCGGGACTGGTTCTACGATCGCGAAAATAACCGGACGAACTTTTCATAATATTTGTACCTCATTTATACCTACCTACATTATATACACTATATATTTGTGAATTTGTATATATGTACAACCCCATAGCCAAATATAGCACAAGCAATAGGTACTAGACGGGCATTGGGTACTATGCAAGTAATTTCGTATAAAAAAACCCCTTTATGCCCGTACTTTACCCAAGTAAATCAAACACCATCATCGTATGCGAACACAATACTCTACCTACCTAGAAATAGCTAACTAGAACCTCTCTTACCCACTCAAGAGTCGAGACCTAAACTTTTATTACAGCAATACGTACCTCGGGCACTATCTAATGTTTC
The DNA here is from genome assembly GCA_022478815.1 of Daldinia bambusicola. Classification (NCBI taxonomy): domain Eukaryota; kingdom Fungi; phylum Ascomycota; class Sordariomycetes; order Xylariales; family Hypoxylaceae; genus Daldinia; species Daldinia bambusicola. The sequence goes on from MU284083.1 coordinate 266,290, forward strand.
CTCAATCCCCAATTATTCTATCGATTCCCGCCGTTGTAGTTCACGCTCGAATCTTGTACCTCAGCTAACCTTTGTTGCACTACGGCGCCAGGAGGTGAATATCCCCCTAAACTAGTCACGGCAGCAGCGACGTCTTTCCAGAAATCACATGCCGTCTTCTCAGTTTGGGTATCTCGTACTGTGCTGAACCCCTAATTGCCAACGTTAACCACCCCCGAGATCTGCTCACCTTGACTTCCCGGGTGGTTCCATTTGATTGTTGGCGGCAGGTTGAATATTTTGCGGTCGGTATTAGGGTCACCTGTGACGATGTAGCTCGTAAGGTAGCTTTGCAACGCTACGCTGATGCCGGGAACGAGCCACCCGATACCCGGTGTCATCAGCGCCCCAAATTTCTCGAGCCAGCTTTGGCCTCCAAGCTTGGAGCTGAAAATTGGGAAGAGGTCTGTTCCATGCCACCCAGGCGACACCCCGTACTGTATGTTCCAGACCTTGGGGTTACCAAAGCTTTCTGTGAGGTGCCGAATATTGCATGTGAAGCTGCTATCCCGGACGACAGCTTGCACTCGATCCGTCTCTGATTTATATTTCGACTGCCTTGAGACCGTGTAGAAAGCACTTACCTTATCCGTGATTCTCGCAGCCTGGGTGTAATTTGGAAATATGGTGTCGACGAAGATTGCGAAATCCCTATCCGTCTGTACGAGGCCATTAACAAATACGTTCGACTCTGCAATAGTGTGGGACAAAACGAGCGACTCTATGTCCCAGAAATTGCCCGTGCTTAGCTCTAGCACAGGAAGCTGCCGTATGTATGATCCGTCAGGCGTTGGACCGACAGCAAAGGTGCCCGAATGCTGCTGCTTCATCAGTTGCGTATTCGCGTTAGCAAGAGTAGACGCATCAGCTCGCCGCAAGCACGAAACACCTTGACTCGCACAGCCGGCTAGTCTTGCAAAAGCCTCAAATGTCCTTTGGGCTGTACCAGCGCGGTCCCACATGTATTCGAAAGCCGGCGATAGCAATATAGCCTTGGAGAATAAGGGGTCGAGCTTCCCGCCCTGCCCAACAATGTGATGCATGATACTTCCGCCTCCGGCAGACTGTCCCATAGCTGTCACTCGTCTCGGGTCCCCACCTACTAGGGAAATGTAATCCTTAACCCACCGAAAGGCGGCTCTCTATTTGGAATGCGTCAGGGTTAACATCGTTTCTAGATTCTCGTGTATGCTCACCTGGTCCCAGAGGCCAGCATTTGGAATGCCTTCATTCTCCATGGTAGTTCCAGCAAGGAAGCCGAAAGCCCCTACGCGATAATTCATCGCTACAAATATCATGTTGTTGCCCGACTGTGATATAAGCCCAGTTCCATCATAGAACGGTAATTCGGGTTGTAGTGAGTCTTTACTCCCGAAGACGTACGCACCACCATATACGAACACCACGACCGGTAACTTCTCAGAGCATCTTTCCAAAGCCTTTCCGGGAACATCTAATACAAGTAAGCGAGCTAGATAGGAGATTCGAGGTAGATGCGTCAGTTCTTACGTACTACCGAGAATATTAGCCCTTATCAAACCTTTTTCCTTTTTTTTTTTTTTTTTTTTTTGGCGGGTCATATCATATAAAAAGCAGACATACCAAAGATCTAAGAACAAGCAGTCCTCACTACCACCTGAGAACATGGGAAGTGGGATACCCCCAAGGCTTTTGCCATATTATCAGAAAAGTTTACCTCCAGTGCTTCTCTGTCAGTACTACGTAACACACTCACAGCTGGTTAATGGCTCCTCCTATTGGAGACTGGTTCCCAGCCCCGAGTAAGTTAAATCCGTTCGGGGCAGCCTGTATACAAGAGTGGCCGATACCCCCGTCTTGAATGTCGGATTGGTTCAACGGAGCTGCGGGCTTGGCCCAACGCAGATCACCGACTGGAGGTGCCGCATAACGAATATTCTTGAAGGTATAGCTGTGTTGCACTGTCAGTACCATTTGTCTTGTTTTAAGCGACATAGCCCGATTCTTGCCTACATATCATTCATACTATCGTATCTAGCTGCTCTGTACGTTGCATACGGAAGATTGAGAATAGGGAGCGAGCTTCGTGTCCTAGCCTTATCCTCATCTAGGGCAGAGGAAGCTAGCGCAGGAGGGGGAAAGTAGACAAAACAAGAAAGGAAAAAGAATATAATGTGATACGCATCCATGACCATTAATAGAACTACAGCGGCTCATAGGTGTAGATTAGGGTATAGAAGAGGATGTCTACATTGAGCAGCGAAAAAGAAGGGGCTGCAGCATATTAAACAGTTCTAATAATTCACCATACAAGGGAGAATTATCCACAGAAAGAACAAATAACTTGCAGTCGTGACTGACATCAAAGGTATTTACAGATTAGGCACCTACCTATCATACCTATCATACCTATCATTCATCCTGTTCCCATGCGGTCCTTCCGAGAGAGCTTCCATCATCTAACTGGGCGTACCGCTTTTTTTTTTCTTATATATATATATAAATTAATTAATTAAAAAACCAAGTTCTTAGCATAAAACTCGACCCGACTTTTAAGTCGCCTTTTACTGTTGAATAAGAGCAATAACCCGGATTATAGCAGCAGACCGGTATTCCTCCTAAGCTATTGGGCCCGATTACATGGTCGAGTTTCTTGTTAGGAGGAAGGAACATTGCACCGCTCGATGTAGCTCCTATAGCATACAGGTCTCAACCTCATACCCTACCCATCAACAAACGCCGCCGGTGACGAATGTTCAAAAATCAACGTGAACATGTACTTCCTTTTCGGCTGGTACAGCAACTAACATATAACCCATAAACACTCATAGTTGTCTCGTTAAAGCTGTCGGTCCTAAGTGAGGAGATGGCTTAGGACTCTACATTGTGGAGGGGGCTTAAAACCCTACGCCGCTGTTATACGAAACCTAGAAAAGAAGAGCACCGAGTGGCTGAAGCAAGACGCATTGTATCGCGAATGAACTCTTGGGGTAATATCGAAGGGGGTTGCATACCATACAGTCGAACGACTCTTCCAGCGTTGTCTCAGACCCTTAAAAGATACAGAATGGGATATTGGTTAGTCGAGATGGAACATATATAGATGAAGGTAAGAAATTATCACATATAAGCCGCTCACCGGTCTAGATATCACATACAATGCCGGATCATGAGGACCAGTCGCTCGACTAAGTGTTTCAACTAGTAATCTCAAGCGAGTCCACTTTCGAGCGACTACGGATATAGCGGAATGCATATTGGATAGTTGTATTTCCATAGTCATGGTAGCTAGGTGATAGCAGTCAAGCTACTTTTAGATCGCTTTGAGATAGTGCCCCAGGATTCAAGTAAGGGCACAGCATAACATGAGTTGATACCGGTGAGTACCCGGCAGCATATATTGCGTCAGTATGGAGTCCGAGGCGGAGCCAGTTCGGGGTGTTTTAGATGACTACTCGTGGCTATTTGGAGCGGAAGCGGGACGGTGCTTTTCGATATGTGCCGATCTTATAGACGCAGCGGGACTGGGCGGCATGTTACCGAGGTTCGCTAATAGATGCAAGGCCAGCCGTTTACGAGGGGAAGGAGGGTTAGTACGGGGCGGGCGTCAGCGGGAGAACAACGGGCACTACGCTGGATACGTAACAGTCGCCTAGATTACCTATACTATGTAGCAAGATGGGGCCTGGATTTATCATCTTGTTAACTGGGATTCTTCCAGCATTGAAGCTTATTTCAGCTCGGTCTAGCCATAAGGTGCACTATCCGCGGTAAGCCAAGAATATGAACAGTGTTGGTGAATAATACCTCATATAGTGGACATGCTCTTGAATTCAAGCGATCAGCAGGCTTACGCCGCAATTTGTGCCTTATCAGCGTCCACTGTGAAAATAAAACCTGTGGCGGGTGGAGATTTGGAGAAGAGGGTGGAAAACAGATGGAAAGTAATACTGTGAAATCCTTCTCTCTCTCTCTCTCTCTCCTTTTTTTTCTTCTTCTTTTTTTCCTGTAATACTTTGCTACTTTTCGCTCTTCCAATACCTAGAGTTGGCTTATGTTTAGATGGAGATGGTTCGGTAACACCTGCTTTGGGCGACTACCATATTATGTAGTATACGTTAGGTTACCTAGGTGGGTATGTACACTATATAACGTAGTGCATACGCACACCGCCTGCAAAATGGTATAAATCTCTGCACCTCCTTGGCGAGATCCCTTGTTAGCTACATGTATTGACTATGTAACACCCCCACAAAGATAGACCCCGGCTGACGGCGTTCCATACATACCTAGTTCTACCGTACAGAGGGCCCAACGGGAGATACGAGAGATCACGACGAACAAGCCCTACCTGGCGCTGTAACTATGTATAAACTATGTACAATATTGTACGTAGCTACCCTGGCATATGCGCTGTGGCGTACTACGTAGTACAACGGAACGTCCTAAATTAATTTCGTCGGTATGCAGCAACGAGCCACGCGTATGGCGTTGTTTTGGTTTAACAGTAAAATGACATCTTACTCGTCTATCTAGGTACCTTGGCTGCTTGGTAGACGATGCAGAGTGAGCAAATCCTTTCTATTCGGGTAGGCCTTGCTGAATTTTCAATGCTGATCATTTGCGGATTATCGGTGGGACAACAGGCTACATGTCTAACACGACTACACGACCACCAAGGTACATTTCTAAGAGGGTTGGAATTAGTATGTGATACTGAACGGGATTTGTGTATGTACGTAATATTGGTATCCCGAGTAGTAGATCTAATCTACCTAAGGGGGGAGGGGGTCGCGCGAGGCTGCATGGTTTGTCGTGGCGGACAGAGCCGCAGATCAGAGCTTTTCGATTAGAGAGTATAAGTTAAGAAGCTCACCGACCATGAGAATGACACCGTTTAATACTGTAAGAGTTTAAGGAATTATTTAATTTAGTAAGGAGGTATACACCTATTACAGGTTAGGTACCTTAACTAGGTAAGTATGGTTAACCCATGTTAATGGTTTAATTTATAAGAGAAACTTACGATTACTGAGAAGCCGAGGGGCTAGTTCAGATATATCTCACGATGGTTTTTTTTGTTTTTTTTTTTTTCTTCTCCCCCCCCCCCCCCCCCCTCTCATTATGGGCTATACTTATTTATTCTTATAAGCCCTCACCTCTTTCGACATTAAATGCTAACGGGTGCGGGTGACTCTGACCCCACGAATTTAATTGTGTTAGGTACCTAGGTATTTGGCGCATGATCTCCGCGTGGGTTTCAATACCCCAGAAAGCACGCGCTCTTAGCCTTACAAATATTAAGTTAAGTACATCTACTATCGTGAGGTTTGCCGGCGCTGTGATTCTCTCCTTTGTAGTATTCTAGTCTATTCTTTACATTAACATTCATTGAAAAATTTGTATGGATTCCAACCAAAAGAGCATTAAAACCACGTCATTTATTTGGCAGGTATGCTCGCGAGCGTAGTAAATTTTCGATTACATTCGAGCATCATTCATTGGATAGTTAAGTGGTTTATCTATGTGCCCGCATGTTCTGGAAAAAAAAAAAATCTAGCCTTCAGCTTTCCCCGTTCAATTTAGTTATCTGTACTTACAACCTCCAAACTAGGGAAATGATTTAAACGGACGGCTAGATACACTATGTATGAGAGGAGATAAAGTATTACTACGAGGAAGCCGTAAAACCCCCACGCCGATTTCTCTTAAAGGCGTTCCCGGCGGTTTCACGAAAATAAATAAGGGGGGAGGGGAGAAACTACCAACCAAAGAGGTACTTACCACGGTACAAATAAAATCTTGCGGTAACTTCTCCAGTTATTCGTGTTACTCTCTAGGTGCGTTGGGCGTTGATATCTGACGATGTTGAATGAGGTTAGTTTGGAATTTCTTTAGAAGGGAGGTCGAAAGGTGGTAGAAGACTCCACGCAAAGGTGCTAAGTAAATAGAGAAGAAGTAGAGAGAAAAAAAAAAAAAAAAAAAAAAAAAAGGTTGCGCTATTGTATACTATGTATGTAGATAGAGCTGTAAGATGGAGCTGGATGGAGACATAAGCCCCACCCGGGCTGCATGCCGGACCCCACAGTGTTCCATTGCCCCCATTTTTCCCATTTAAGGCCCCGTCGGGTCGGTTTTATGGATTAGCTTGGCAGAGTTTGGGCATTTGCTTAGTTGCTTCTTGGGACTGCTTGGCAGTTTGCTAAGTCCGTTAGGGTCCAGAGCTACTGCAAAACCATACCTTAGGTAGGCCAAAAAACATGAGCCAACACCAAGTATACCAAAAAAAAAAAAAAAAAAAAAAAAAAAGCTACCTTTGGTCGATGGCAACAAAAAAGATTTTTAATTCCACCTAACCCGTACTTTGTACTGGAGCAGTTAAGGTACACCGGCCTATCTGTCCCGCATAGGCCACATAAGTCGGCATAGGTAGGTAGCTATCCGCCACATATAACCATTTTCCTTGCCTTTCTAATCCTCCAAGCTTTTATTTGACCCAGTTAAATATAATACGTGCATACCACACATACCTCATACACATACATACACATCCGAGATGGATGGCGTAATACCACTGGACCTTGGACATGCATGGGTATTGGACACGGCACCGCTGCTCCGTAACAGAAACGGTGACCTTGGTTTCGTCTCCTCTTTTTATATATGTATATACCGACCTAGACCTAGGAAATAATACAAGATACACCCATTCGTACCAGGTAGGTAGGTACAAAGACATCCCGTCACGTCGCTCGGAGTTAGCGAAGCTAGATGCCTCAGATCAACGGGGCCCAGAGCGAACGGGAGAGGCGGTCTATCGTCTAGTTGCTAACCTAGACATTGGGAAAAAGTTGTGTAAATCTTGACAACTGTCAGGAAAACTAAGTCCATATTTTATCAAGGGGAAAGAAAAGAAAAGAATATGAGATAGCGATCAAGCAGAAATAGTTGCCCTTTTCCTGCGACTAGCTACCTCCAGTTTGCTGTTTATTCTCTCTCTTCTTTTCCTCTCTTCTTTCTCTCATTGATCATTGATCTTTGATCTTTGATCTACCTATGTCCCAACTGCGAAGTCATTTTTGAAAGCGAGACAGCTACGAGACATTCTGATTGATAACCTGGGACCTTGCTACCAGGCAGCCAGGTACCATTACTACTTATTACTGACTCCTTACACGGACTACCTAAATACATACTCCAAGCCCCCCCTGGCTTGGACTGACGGTCAGACGAAGCTGTAGGAGTTCCAGTTCGAGCACAGAACGTAAAAAACAAATATTTGCTCCAGCTCGTGACCACGACTACAGTATTAGTTCATGAAACCCATCCAGCTTCCAATTTAATGAAGGTCGTCTTGTGACCTTGAATCTTACACACGAGCCGCAAAATCTTGGAACTTAGGGTTTTTTTTTTTTTTTTTTTTTTTTTTTTTTTTTGTCTTTTCTTTTTCGCGGAGCTCCCACCCCCCGATTTCGGATTTTTCTGCCATTGAAAACTCCCCCTGGCGTTCCCATAAGTTTCCATAAATTGACTGGTTTGTCTGTGGCGGCCCCCCCTCCAACTTACGAGAGAGGGAAAAAAAAAAAAAAAAAGTCAATTGCTGCTTTGTCACTTGTCTCCAGAGTTTCTGGCAACTTTAAAAGACTTCCCACATCTCGCCACATCCTATTTTCACGAATCCTCCCTATCATATCCTAAACTTGAATAAACTCTCACCTATATACTTTTACGCCCATACATACATACATACATACATACATACATACATACATACGTACATACATCATAGAAAACACACATCTGCTACAATGTCCGGTCGCTCAGCACTCCGTCTCACTAGGGCTGTGGCCCCTCTCCTTAACACTACCCGTGCATCTGCCCACGTCTCCCGATCTCTTCCTGTAGCCCACAGAGCATTCAGCCAGTCATCGGTTCGATTACGGAGCGATGTAGTACGCGAGACCGAGGTTCCAGTTTCCGTCTACTCCCCTGACTCGACGGGCGCCGCTGGTTCGACAAGCGACCACTTCAGTATCCCCGTAAATCGCGACGATGCCACACCGAAGCCATTCCCCCCCCCCGAGGACACCGAGGTCATCCCACTGTCTAAGACCGTCTACCGTCAGATGCCCCCTACGCTGCAGAAGATGAGTATAATGGACAAGGTAGTGATTATTACTGGGTAAGTCGTGTTTGCTACGCGGCGCTGTTTTGGAACGGATCTTGCTGATAAGGTATCGATACAGAGGTGCTCGAGGCCTCGGAAACCATATGGCCCGTGCTTGTGCTGAGGCTGGTGCTAAGGCTCTCATCATCTTCGATGCGAACCAAGAGCTCGGTGACGAAGCCGCTGCCGAATTACACCAAAAGACCCAACTCCCCGTTTCCTTCTTCAAGGTCGATGTTCGTGATGGTGCGGCCATCAATGCTGCCGTCGACGCCGTTGTTGAGACCTACGGTGCCCCTGACGTCCTGATCAACAGCGCTGGTATTGCCGACTCCAACATCAAGGCTGAGACTTACGACCCGGCTATGTTCCGCCGCCTGATTGACATCAACCTGACGGGTTCATTCTTGATGAGCCAGTCGGTTGGACGTGCGATGATGGCTGCCGGCAAGCCGGGGTCCATTGTTCTGGTTGCTAGTATGAGCGGTAGCATCGTCAACTATCCCCAGGAACAGTCGTGTTACAATGCGTCCAAGGCCGGCGTTATCCAATTCGGCAAGTCTCTGGCTGCCGAATGGGCCAAGTACAACATTCGTGTGAACTGCATATCCCCCGGTTACATGGACACTGCACTGAATCGTGTACCCGCTCTTGAGGCCCAGAAAAAGATCTGGCGCTCTTTGACGCCTCAGGCTCGCCTCGGTAACGTCGACGAGCTTAATGGCCTATGCGTCTTCCTCGCTAGCGATGCTAGCAGCTTCATGACGGGCGCTAACGTGGCTATCGACGGTGGCTATACTGTCCTATAAGCTAACCCCAATACGATCGCCTCAACCTGGTATGTTGAGACAACATATACGGCGTGGTGTGTGCGCGGACATTGCAGCTTTGGCCCTTTTAGCCAGAGCTCGCTCGTAACGCTCTAATGGCTCGGAAGCTTGGCACTAGAGTGCAATCAAATCTTGTCTCATTTGATGCGGGGGGGGGTTTGCGTTACGTTGTGGTACTCTTGAGTTTTCCATGCATCGTGAACACCCGCATTCAGGCACATATGCTCGAGAGGACTTTTGACAAGCCATCTTCTCGCCAAACAACTTGTTCGTTCGATCCTAATAGTCGCCTTGCACACAACCCACTCGCCCCTACGTACCTAGCTGGAAACGCTTCGTATGTATATATCAAATGAATTCTCGGTTCTGTTCTAAGGAGGAGCTCATTGGGTACAACTTTCTAGCATGCTTGTCCGATTTTCTTTTATGGTCCATTGCCTTTTTTTTTTTTTTTTTTTCTTTTTCTTTTTTTTTTGGGGGGGGGGGGGGGGGGGGGGGGGGGATGGTTTGGGGGCAAAAAATAAAAATTTTATAAAATTTTTTGTGAAA
>MU284083.1:275863-419101 GCA_022478815.1 Daldinia bambusicola
CGGCCCCCCGGCTCCCCCCCGCCGCCGCCCCGCCGCCCCCCGGCCCCGCCCCCCCCCCCCCCCCCCCCCCCAGGAGGGAATGATGTGCGGCATAGACTTCAATTTTACATAATTGTTATGGGAAAATCTGGAGTCAGTTTCATTATACACGCCATGGACAAAAAGTGGGGAAATGGGGACTGATACCACATACCATCATAGAGAGGGAAAGAAGAACTTGTGCCTTTTTTTTCTGACGAGAAAACATCAGAATAGCTCTTAGAAGATAGACTACCCTCAGGTGGATTCCCCGGACTAGCTATACAGAGGGGTCACGGAATACGGGATGTTGTACAGCAGAACTCATGTCTAGCACCCGCTTCGAGCAGTACACGGAATAGAGTAGGGGAGCAAACGTTTGCTTCCCTTTCATAAATTAATCTCTTGAATCTTTTTTCTTTCTTTCCTTTCCTTTGTGTGTGTGTGTCTGTGTATGTGTGCAATCACTGTATTTGCAACCACTGTGTTTGATTTCAATATCTACCAGTACGACTACGAAGTGGGTGAGTTGAGATAACACATATAAGCCCGGAATCAGCGTTAATATGTCGAATCTAAATTGGTAATGACGCGGGCGGCATTGGGCAGATCTTAGGTCCTTTCTACCCTGCCTGAGTCCACTATCGCTATATATTTCCAACAAGACCAACGCTGTTATATAGGTAAACAGCCGACTCCAATTACTTTTACTAATTTCTTAAAAGAGCAATTATTCTGAACAACGTAGCACATAAATGCCACCTAGTTCGTTAGGTTGGTTGGGTCAGCTCGTCCAATCTGCAAGATCAGAGACAGAATCAGAGACAGATAATAGCAAGCCAAACATTAACAAACTAATACGTTCTCTTATACAAGACATGAGTATACGGAACATATCCTTTATCTGTGAATTTAATCCTCCAGTATCCAATCGAATTCCTCTGTTACTCAAAACATCCAAATTTCTGCTTCACTTCGGATCTTAGTCCCTATAACCCGAGCTGCTCTGTGCGAGTCACGGTCCTTGGAAAACCAAAGTATTCAGCTACATACAGGCGCCAGGGTATTTCAAAAGATCTGTTTCGAGGACATCCGTTTCGTCTAGTCCCGCTCTAATGTCCAAATGAACACCGTCCAAAGGGTGGTATCGTGTCGCTATGTACAAGTATAGGCTCAGCCCCTTAATAAGATTTCGGACCCCTTCGTCAATTGCTATCGATATTTCCTTTTAATCCCTCTAACCTCCTTCCCCACGAGCCTGAGTTGAGCGCAATCAGCTAGGTAAAGGGTATAGCAAGATGCTTCGGTCACCGCCAGCTCGGGTTATCCTTGAAATGCGGGATAGTAACATTTATTCAAAGCTCGAAGGCAAACCACCTCAAATTATTCCAACATCCCCAAGATGTTGCAATACGATCAACAAGCAAGTTTCATTGACCTTTATTAGCCTTCTCTTCTAGCCGGGCTTCCCTAGCAGCCCTGACAAGCGGTGATAATGTCGACAGGTCGACACAGATCTTCATAAAATCGTGCTGTGCCAGAAAAGAAGAAGTTAGCGAGCGTGAAGGCCGGCGAAGGAAATTGTAAGCACCTACCCGAAGCAAATCATGTGCGCTTGCTCTCTTCTCCGGGTCCACCCTCAAGGCAAAATATAGGAAATCCTTAAACACTGCAGATAAATTGTGCTCTTCTTTGATTTGCGGTGTGCCGTTAGTAGCGATTAACCACAAGGCGCGGAGCGGCGATTCGGTGAGATACGGCGGCTCTCCTTCTATCATCTCGATGGCCATAATACCCAGAGACCAGATATCAACTTTCCTTCCGTACTCCTTTCTAGTGACCACTTCGGGCGCCATCCAGTACGGCGTCCCAACCATTGTGGTCCGCTTATTATGCGCCTCATTGATCTGTGCGCAAAATCCGAAATCGGCTGCGGAAAGGGGAGATATTAGGTTATAGTCCAACGAACCTTTGTGTGAGGAGTGCTTAAGCGTTTTGACTTACTGAGCTTAATATTACCATCCAGCGACAACAAAATATTATCAGACTTGATGTCTCTATGTATAACTCCCTTAGAGTGTAAATGCTGGAGGCCCTTCAACGTTTCCCTACAAACTGACGCTATCTGTCCTTCCGTCATTATATTAAAAGTGACGACGTCAGTCAAACTACCTCCTTCCATGTACTCCATGATGACCCATAGCTCACCACCGCATAGGTAGCTATCTATGAAGTTAACGATATTCGGGTGAGAGCTCTCTTTCATAACCAAGATTTCATTGATGATCAAATCCTTCTTTGGCTGCTGCTCCAAGTTCATCTGCTTGATGGCCACCAGCCGGTTCGATCCCCTCTCGTGGCCGGTATAGACGCCTCCGGATGCACCTTGGCCAATCTTAGTAAAGCCGCGGTATATCTCGCGAGGATCACCTTCAGAGCAGATACGTTTTAGCGCCGCTGCAACATCGATGCTGCTGCTTTGCCGCGGTCGGTTGCGCGGGCGCGACTGCTGCGCCGGTGGTGCTCGTGCTGGGTACGCCGCGTTGCCGGCGCCGTTGGCCTCTGGAACGCGACCCATTTGGTGTTGCGAATTCGGTAGCATCGGTTGCGCGGGGGACTGCTTGGTACTAGAAGACCTGCCAAGTTGGCCCTTCATGGCAGCCTGGGCTTGAGCCATAGCCTGTTCTTGCTGCTGCTGCATTAGTTGATGCTGATAAACAGCCTGGACGGCCGGTGACGGCTGGCCGACGGGCGTATGGGGTTGGGACCCGTTCACTCGCGAGTTCGATCTCGACCTCGATCGGTGCTCTTCGGGGAGCATGGGGACACCCTCCTTCGGTGGCGAAACGTGGGATCCCGTCGAATGACCATCTTCGCCAGCCTGCGCCATGCCGATGCCCGAGTCTTTGGTGGCATAGGGCAGTTGCTGTGCAGCTCGGGTCTGTAGAGAGACGGGGGGTTTCGGTGCAGGTCGGCTGGGCTGCAAGTTGGGGTGGTCCTTGATGGAATGCAGCACCGGGCTCTTCCCAGGTACGGGTACAGGAGGGGGCGCGCGGGGGTTCTCGAAGGTGCCTTCATTATTCACGATTGGAAATCTCGGACTTGCTGGTGGACTTATCATAGGTGACATACCCGCATAGTTTGACGCATACATGCCAGGGGATGTTGCCATTCCACCAGATTGGGCGCGCAGTTCAGTAGCTCTCGCATCATGAAACTTTTCCAGAACCTGATCTTCGTGAGGCTTCTCCGTGGTTTCTTTATAAAACGTGACAATATCCGCAATCATTTGCGGGTTTTCCCTTCGAGCATTCTCCGGAATACCACTCTCGTTGATTAGACGTTGCCATTCTTTGGGTAAACCCTACGGAAAAGTCAGCAAAAGAACGAAGCCGGGTTCGGGGTGACGATGAAGGGTATGGCATGAGCGTGGCATGAACATGACTTACTGTGAATTGGCCTGTGGAACTATCGTAGCCGACATGGGTGACGTGAACCGGGTTCTCTGGCGCCGATATAACGGGTTTCTTGGGTGACCCCACCAATGTGCTCATGAGGCCGGAAAAGCCCGATTTTTTTCTTAAGACGCCGGGACCTTTGAGATCTTTAGCTTCATCGGAATATCGTTTCGGGGGCACGACGGGACTCTCGTTGACACGCGCGCCATGGGATTTCTCCGACATGTTGGCGTCTAAGGCGGAGAAGCTAGTCGACTGTCGCAGGGCAGGAGGGCTCATTACACGCGGGTCGAGACTTGAATTCGACGGCGGCGGTGGTGACGATCGGGTTTGGGAGAAAAATTGATACGTGGGCGACTTGGCAGCGTCGAAACAACTAAGGATGGAGTTGCCGTCAAAGGGCGCGCCGATAAATTCCTCGGGGGTCTGGGAGGAAAGAGGTTGGAGAAGATAGGGGTCCGAGAGACGTTGACCTGAGGTCGGATACCTGATACCGATGCCTGTTCCAACACCAACGCCTACGCCTGTGCCTGTGCCTGTGCCTGTACCAATGCCAATTCCAATTCCAATTCCAATGCCAGTTCCAGACCCAATTGCGGCTCCGTCGGCGGTAAGGGGAAACGGGTTGCGGGAAGGCGACGGCGAAGTTGAAGACGAGACTAAATGGTGAGGTAAAGAAGTAGTAGACGGAAAAAATTTAGCAGGGGAAGGCAAAGGTGAGGAGAAATAAGTGGTGGTGTTATTGTTGGGGTTAGAGTTGGAGCTGGAGTTGGTACTATTATGGTTATGGTTATCTTTATCGTTGTTGTTATGGCTGTGATTATGGCTGCGATTATGGTTATGGCTATGGCTATGGCTATGGTTATGGTTATTTACCGTAATGGTGGTGGTGGTAGTAGTGGTAGTGGTAGTGGTGGTGGTAGTGGTGGCGGCGGCGGCGGCGGTAGTGGTAGTGGTAGTGGTAGTGGGAGATGGAAGACGGGGCGATGCTGCGGAGTTTGACGCGTTGTTAATGCCAACGTTAGCAACGTTCTTAGCAGCGTTCTTAGCAGCGCTAGCAATTGTGGTAGCGGGAGTTCTGTGGGGAGCGCTTGGAGCTCTCCTCAGGCTCGTGGAGCTCCGTTTGCTCTTAAGGGATTGGGCGTCAAATCGACCATCAGCGGTGAGAGAGTAGCTGTGACTGTGATGATGGTGAGTGTGGATGGACGAGGGAGGTTTCTTGGTTAATCTGTTACGACGTTGCTGCTGCTGCTGCTCTTTCTCTTGCTGCGGTTGTAGATTGCTGTGGACGTTGGCGTTAGTACCGTGGCTGTCCATCTCTACCTTAAAGGTAGGTACGGGTTGAAAGGGGGGGAGGGAAACAGAGTTTTCAGTTTTTGCTTATTTTGGGGGGGTAGTAGTAGTGATATTTTTTTTTTTTTTGTTATAAAAAAAAAAAAGTGATAATTAAAAATTGCAGGTAAATGGGTCGAGCGATGAAACCATAGCTGACGAGACTAGAAAACACCCGACAAGAATTGATGAGGGAGGGGTACGCAAGGCGATAGGGATATGTGTTTGTTTCTTTTGGCTCTCTACCTCTAGGCATTCTTTGGACTCGCTTGTGTGTAATTCGAGGCTTTCCTCTCTCTCCCTCCTTCTCTCCCTCTCTCTTTTCCCCCTATTATTACTATTGTTATTCTTATTTATATTCCTCCCCCCCCGGCTTCTCGTCTTTTTTTTTTTTTTTCTCTTTTATTGTCGCCCTTATCTGGGTTCCTTACCTGTGTACCGAATATCATCAATGCAGTAGGCCAATCTCTTCCAATTTGTCTTGTACTTATGCGCTGCCCTGCAATGGCAGGTTAATTTTTCTCTTTTAAATCAATCGACAAGATCGGGACAAACGGGGCCGTATGTGTAGCAGTTATTGGTAGCGGTATGTATAGGTAAGTATCTACCTAGTAGGTATAAGGTAGGTATAAGAATACTTGAAGCAATGCAAGTTGAAGACGGAGCGTCAGGAAAGGAATAGGAAACCCAGGAGAGAACTGCCATGCTTGTAGCTACCTACTTCTACCTATAGGATGTAGCCTACCTACATAGGTTAGGTACCTAACTTAGGTAGCCATGAGCTATGCAGGCACTGGCCTAGATACATCACTCTGCTCAAGGGTATATACCACGTCAAGTTTCTCGATACCTAAAGGCTATTATACACGAGAACTTGATGTCATTCGGAATAATTTTCAAATTTTTATACCTACAGTCGTTCACTTTTTTTTATAGCTACAATATACATATTGAGAATTATTAGATGGTAGATAGGTTAAGTTCCTAAAGATGTTTGTGATATACCTAACTACAAGTACCTAGTTGGTGGGGTAGTATTGCAACGTGCAGGGACAGTATGGGGACAGCATGGGGACAGTACGTTCTATACCAATACGTACCTACATAGGTAATATAAGGTAGATGTGTGTGTGTTTACGTCTGTTTAACGGGAGGTATAAGCTCATCCTCCTGTCAACTTGTCAAACTTTCAATGTTCGAGAGCAGGGTGTTTTTCTGTTATCCACCTTTATACTTCCATATACATGTATGCCGGTCCCATCACGAACTACTATGTATAGGCACCTAACATTTAATTGGCCGACATCTTCGAGGACAGACCTTTTCTCATCACAGTATTTATACATAAGTTGCCCATATGTTAGTTGGTTCCAACTTCCAAGCACTTCATTAGTTCATATTAGTTCCTATGTGGGATGATATACGAGACTCTAAATTATCATAAGAGGCTCTAGCGCGGAGACCCGTATAAGAAAAGCATGTATCTATTTACCACTACTCGATTTGCGGCTACTTGACTAGTTACACGTTCTAGCAAGCTTCGGACTGTTGATCGATACTAGTAATCGCCTAGTTTCTCTTACTTGGAGTAAAACCACCCACTCTGCTACTTCAGGCTCAATTTTCGTTTGCGGGCTCTTCTGCAGCTAAGTGTGCACACCCGTTAAAGAACCGGACTGGCTGACTGGCTTGGCTCATAGTGTGTGGGGTCTGAGGATAACCCCCTTCAAAGTGCAAACTCACCAACCCTTAAGGTAGGTAGTCATAATCTATTTCTATAGTTCTGTTTCGAATTGCTTTCACCCTTGTTTTATTTGATCTGACAACTCTTCCAAGTCCATAAATTATCGACGCTGTTTTGTCCTACTCCCAACTTGGCGACATTAGGTACTGCCTGAGGGGGAATATCCGAAACCTGTCGGCTAACCACCCAACGTTACTGGCCGCCGTACACATAACCACCGTCTCGCAGCTATGAAAGCTAAAGCTCTCCGCGGCCTTTCATCGTGACCTTTCCTTAAGATATGGATGTCCGATCCACTAAAGCTTGGATTGCCATTAACTAACTACCTAATATGCTCGCTATGTTCCCCGTGCAAATACCAAAGTAACCACCTCGTGTTCGCCATAAGAACGATCAAAGTTTGAAAAATATATATATACTAAAAGGCTATGCCATTGCACCCGGGCTCTCCTACTAGATCAATGGAACGCAACCCCCAACGGATACCGATGAGGTCTTTTTTATATAGCATGAGGAAATACGCGTTGACTTACTAGATGTGTTCATCACGCTGGACAATTATCAGCCGCAATTTCGACGCCTAAATGCTAACCCCATTCCAACTCAGGCTTTCCTAACCGCCAATCATTATCTTTCAACCGACCTGTTACACTAGATCGGCAGTCTCAATTGGCTCTTGACCTACTTTCAAGAGCTAGTGTTAATATAATTATCAGGAGATCTGGAGATCCAACACCGCAGTAAACCAAGATTGTTGTTTAAGTTTAGTATGGTACTAATTTGCGCAGGGAGTCTCACGTTGGCCCTCCTTAGACTACTACCGAGAAGAGCTTCGCCGTGCTAACATACAAGCTCCCGGTGGGTTGCGTAGGATGTTCATATCCATCGTTGATAGGCATAAGGGTGCCTACATCGACACGTGGATCAGATATATGACAGCTCAATATATGCCAAACACTACTTCTTCGAACGGCATCTTGAATACTCGAATTTCTAGGCTCGGCCAAGATCAGCGTCAATTTCGTTACGGCCCAAGATATCCGATTCTTTAAGGAACCTATTGCCTGTGGCGGCCATCTGACACTACTCCCTACTCGCTAAGTTGAACGCCTACTAATTGACGCTTTACCTCTATTTCTTTCTCTTACGAGAGTCTTTTGTCGCGGTTTGTAACTGCAGCTGTCATCGGCCTAAATCACAGAATCCGTCTGGGATCGTGTCATGGTGGTGCCACCTACTTGCGAACTCGAAAAAGTACGGTAACTACGTAATATGTATACCTTACATACGTACCTACATCGGACGCCTCTGTAGACAGTATACTACCTATGTAGTAAACCCATGCTCCGATGGCCTCACGTGTTCGTAGGATATCGATCATATATTTGTTTGGTTGCATCGACTTTTCAAGACACGCGTTTGACCCGTACCGCCGTCAGAGAAGCGCAGCGCCGCCTTGGTGCTTACGAACGCCTGTCATAGAACCTGAATATGCATGCGTGCTCGGGCTTAATGGAAAGTAAAAGCACAAGTATGCTTTAACTAATAGAGTAAAGAGATAGCTTAGGTTGTTGATAAGACTGAGCGGGCCTATGCTACCCCATTAGCCGCGTCCATTCATACAGGTAGGTAGTGCTAAGGAAGTACTTCTACTCCATATGTGGTGAAAGCGGCTCAGTTAGTATAGGAAGCAAACCTTCACACACTGCAGTAACGTAACGATGGTTGTAAAAGATGTTGATGCTGATTCAGTACCTGGGTACGTACCTGGGTAGGTAACTTTTTAGCTGTGGGACGATGAACCAAGCCCTTAAGATCTCAAGTAGTACCCATACTTATGTAACACACCACAGCACCATCCATTGGGTTGGGGTTCGAGACTACACTACCTCTCTCGGTTTAGATGGGGTGTGGATGTGTGGGGCTGTGGGGAGGGGACTGTGCATTAAGTTCGCTGGCCTCTTTTTGTTTTTTTTGTTTTTTTTTTCAAGAAAAAAAAAAAAAGGCTCCTTGCTGATGTACTTTGCAATACAACTGTAAGTGTTACAGTACTTGTAACTAGTACCTGCACGCACCCTGTGCATAGATTTAGGTACACTTGCCTTCCACCTGGCATCGCTTCGGATCAAAAAAAAAAAAAAAAAAAAAAAAAAAAAAAAAAAAAAAAAAAGTTGAATTGTTGGCCAAGTGCTTCGGGCTAGTAAACTTCCACCTCACCCTCTACTCTTGTCTATAGCATCACCTATACTAAAATCTATCATCTCACCTCTCCACGAATCTCTCCTGACCCAAAAAGTCTTTGGCGGATTCCCTCTAACCGTCTGAAGTACTATTTTCCTATCAGATACCTCTGTCGAGACATAGATAGAAAGTGAATACGTCGATTTCTACATGATGTTCTAGCTTTCCTTTCTATTTAGCTCCATCTCTACCGTCTCCTCGTCGTCTACAGTCCAGGTACTACTGCTACGTGTTACTCTTCCAACTGGCTCAATTGTTCCCTGCTTCTAGAACTGTTCCCCCTGGTTCTCGAATCTTAGCTTTTACCGGTGCCACCTCATTGATATATATAGATAAGTGAGTATCTATTTATCTCACTTTCTAGTTCATGTTGCTTCTAATAGGCCACATTATGTATACTTACTCACTTACATTTGGATGTTAACATGAGGCCATTAGCTACCTAAATCTATATATTTGTAACCATTATCTCCATCCTTCGATCGTCCTCTTTTCCGTCAGACCCTATTCACCTCTGTAAATATATAGAATGGCTTCCGAAACCAGCAATATCGAAGGTTCCGCAGCAGCGAGGCTCCTGCAGAAGCATGCCGAGAACTCCCATCATGTCACTGTTGAGGACGTCCCGGATGAGGAATTGAAGTCACCATCGGCTGCCGATACCCCCGAGAAGGCTTCGTGGAGCCAGACTCCATCCGCCAAAGCAGCTGGGAAGCAGCCGACGCAAGGGCCGGTTCCTCTCGATACTCAGTCGCATGAGGCTTTTCCCGAGCTTGGTGTTCCCAAGACGGCTGCGTCGAAAGCTAATATTTCCCCAATTTGGGGTGGTGCGAATGGCAAGGCTAATGGGACATCGTGGTCGGCCAATGGTACCCCTCGGACTTCTACCCCGGCTTCGGGAGTCTCTACTCCCATTGGAGTCCCACCTCCTGTTTCAATACCAGGTCGCAATGTCGAGACTCTTCTCTTGGAGTCGCAGTATGTTATGCCTCGCAGCCAGCTCAAGCGTCCCCTCCAAGACATTATAAAGGACATCAACCGCAAGTCTCGTGCTGTAATCTCGTCGGTTCCGGGTCCCAGTGGGCATCTGAAATTCGAAGCGACCGGCCCGCAAGACAAGGCACAGCAGGCTCTTCGAGATTTAGTCCAACAGATTGGAATTAAGGTATGTAATCCCCAGTCCCTCCCTTTTTTCTCTCTCCCTCCCTATGCCCTAGCTAATCTCTCCATTTAGACTTCCATCAAGGTTCCAATTCCGCTGTCAGCTAGGGCACATATAATTGGTAAACAAGGGTCCACTATCAAATCGATTCAGGAGAAATCCGGTGCTAGAATTCAGTTGCCAAAAGTTGACGACAGCGTGGGTAGTTTGGAAGAAGACGATGATGCCACGATTGATGTGATCGTCGAAGGTAACGCGCTCTCGGCCGCGTTAGCTCGCGAGGCTATCAATAAAATTGCTGGGGAACGCTCTGCGAACGTGAGCACAAAGCTTAAGTCTATCCCCGCCGAGTTCTACCCCTTCATAGCTGGCCCTAATAACAGACTTGCTGCGGCCTTAGAAGCGGAACATGGGGTGCAAATTCGCGTGCCGCCTCACCAACCATGGGCTCCTTCTGTTCCACAGGTACCAGCTGCAGGTCAAAGACCGACTTTTACACCCCCAGTCAACGATAACTATATTCAGCTTGCAGGCGACCGTGCCGCTGTTCAAGCCGCGCGATCTGCCATAGAACGCCAGGTCCAGGAGCTTCAGAATCAACTACATCTAGATCAAGTGGAAATTCGGCAGGGCACGCATCAATTCATCATCGGCGAACGGGGTGTTCCCACGGAAGATTTCTTCGCCGATACAAATTGCATTGTGGTCTTGCCTAGTTCGCCTGGAATTGATACTGTTACCGTCATTGGTCGAGCTGAAGATGTAAATGCGGGTTTAGAGAAGGCTATGGATCTAGCCACACAAGTACACACATCTGTCTTCGATGTTGCGAAACACCACAGCCACGCATCAGGTGGCGCGTCAGCATATTCGAGAGATATATCTCGTTACCTTCGTCAAAGAAACGAGATTGAGCGGCTTGAAAAACTCTACCACATACATATAAACACCCCTTTCTCCGAGGGTATAGTTAGCCCTTGGGAGCTGTATGCAAGAGAAGGCAAGAATGCAATTAAAGCTCAAAAAGAAATGAGCTCGATTATAAACAGTCACCCCCCTTCTCGATTAGCAACAGTTCCGGTTGACCCGTTCTTCCATTCTTATCTCCGTAGCGACATTACACCCAAAGTCCAGAGTGAGTTTGGCGTTAACCTGGTTGTGCCGGACGCAGCCGAGAGTGATCTTCCAGTGCTTCTAGTCTATGAAGGGCCGACTACACCCAGAGAACAGTACCAGGTTCCCCAAAATGTCCCTTCCACCTCTGAGCTGAAAGAATTTCAGCGAGGGTTATCAGACGCGCGAAGACATATCCTTGAACTTCTTAGCAAACAGGAGCAAATCAATACGAAAACTCTCGAAGTCCCAGTCAAGTATTTGCTTCCCCTAGAGTCTTCTGCTATGCGCTTGTTTTACTAATGATACGCCTAGGTTCCAGGATAAGCTCCGTAGGTTTATTAAAAAGGAGCAAGATGCCACGACCCGTGCCGCCGGTAATATCCCTGTTAGAGTCAGTGTAAAGGGCACAACTGTTACTATGCGAGGACCGGCTTCCAGTGTAGAGTCTCTCTCGAAAAAGGCCGCAGACTTCATTGAGCAGGAGAAGGAAGACGAAAAGGAGCGTGGTTTTACACTAAAATTCGACTTCCCACAGAAATTTGCGAACCACCTTATCGGCAAAGGCGGCAGCCATATCAACGAGTTACGTGAAAAGTTCGACGTGGATATCCAAGTTCAGAACGGAGAAGTCGAGCTAAAGGGACCTAAAGCCAAGGCGGAACGGGCGAAATCTCATATCACAGCTCTTGCTCGTCAATGGGCGGATGAAACGACTCATACATTAAAGATCGAGCCGAAGTACCACCGGGAATTGATTGGCGCCCAGGGCAGTCAAATTCATCGCCTCCAGAATCGCTACTCAGTCCACATCAATTTCCCCAAGACTACGAAACCGGGCAAGGATGATGAATCTGTTGCGGATGTTGCAAGTGAAGCTGGTAAGGCGCGGCGGCAACAAGGCCCCGACGAGGTCACAATCAGAGGCCCAAGAAAAGGTGCAGATGAGGCACGAGACGAAATATTCTCTTTGTACCAATACCTCAAGGACAACTCGTTCACTGCTACTGTGACGGTTCAGCAAAAGCAGCTTCCATCGCTAATTGGTTCCGGTGGCGTTGGGATGGATGAGCTGCGCCAAACCACAGGCGCAAAGATCGATATCCCTAACGAACGTAACGAGGCTGAGGATGCAACTGTGGAGATTCAAATTAAAGGCACAAAGGCACAAGTCGCTGCAGCCAAAAAGATCATTGAGGAGAAGAAAGCTGTGTTTGACGAGACGGTCACGAAGACAGTCGAAATCGATAGGAAATGGCACAAGAATTTGATTGGGCCTGGTGGTACGTATACAGATTAAATATACACCTGGTCGATAATCTAACCTGAAATAGGTTCTACTCTCCGCGACATTGTAATCAAAGCCGGCGGTCCCGAAGATAGACGGCTTCAAGCTCGAACCATCCAGTTTCCCAAACAAGATGCAGACGGAGACGCTATCAAGATCGAAGGGCGACAGGATGTCGTCGATAAAATCATTGCTAGCATTAAGGCCCTAGTGTCGGAACGAGAGAGCCAGGTGACCGAGACCGTCGAAGTACCAGTCGAAAAGCATCGATCGTTGATTGGGCGAGGTGGTGAGACAAAACGCCAGCTTGAGTCACAGTTCAGTGTCTCTATTGATATTCCCCGGCAAGGGAGTGGCCTGACTGGTGTGAAGCTGATAGGTCAGCCTGCCAACGTCGAGAAGGCAAAGGGCCATATATCATCCATCATCAAGGAGCAACAGGGCGAGACAGTACAAATCCCACGGAAATACCATCATGCCATTTCGGAAAATGGACAGTTCTTCCGCAGGCTTAGAAATGATTACAAAGTTACGGTAGATCATGCGGGGCAAGCTGTGCCGGCGAAGGCTAAACCCCTATCCACAAGAGCGGACTTTGGTTCCCTCCCCCTAATCACCGATGATGCAGAATCAGCTGCGGATGCACACCACTGGACGATCGTGGATACTGCTTCGTCGGAAGATGGAGATATTCCGTGGGTATTAAAAGGTAACACTGATAATATTGAAAAGGCGAAGAAAGCAATCACAGCAGCACTTGAGCAGGCTCAGAAAAACAACACCATCGGCTTCCTTGTCCTACCAGACCCATCCACATATCGCCATGTCATTGGCCCGGGTGGCTCCAAGGTCAACTCGATCCGCAAACAGAGCGGATGTAAGATCAACGTGCCACGCGACCAAGCCAGGGATGAGCCTATTGAAGTTACGGGTCCTAGGGAAGGCTGTGAGAAGGCCAAGGAACTTATCCTCCAGGCCGTGCGTGAGGGACAGGCCGGAAAGCGGGATTAGGAATCTCAGCGAAAGAGAGCGTCCAGTGGTCTTCAAGTTGGCTACAGCCTATGTAGCATTGCTACCGAAGGAACTGGGTGGGACTGATTAAATTATCTGTAAAACTGTAAGGTATAAATAAAAATAGTACAAATTATTTTATACGAGACCAGGGTCAATGGAATGTGAGATTTTGAAAAGCATTTGGTAGGTAGAAGCGACGCAGAGTTGACATGGCAATATTTATTATGTATTCTAGATGTGGCCTAGTACCATCATGTAGGGATGGATACCTTGGTATGCAAATTATTGGTACATCCTTGCCTTGTGCTTCTGGAAGCGTAAAGAACTCGCAAACGAATTCTAGAACGCCTTGCCTTCCGACCGACCGACTCTGAAACGCCTGGGTATTATTCCTACACATAAGGAGGCCGACTTACTCGTCGAATTAAACCACAATCCTAGACCCCTTTTTTCTCTTTTAGTTTTCCTAGTCATCTTGTACTAACTGTAAGAGCGATGTAATGTAGTCCGCCTAGTAAAGAGTTAGTAAGGTAAGCAAGACAAATGCAGTACGCAATAGTAACTGAATAAACTAGGCATGAAGGGAGAGAAAAGAGTATTAACAGTAAATAATCAGCAGAACTTACCAAAGCCTTATTTTCTGTCATAACCTCAAATAGGCGAGCCATAACAGGGCGGAAGAGCTTCTCATTCCAGCCGCCTCCTTCGCCGCCCATTTCGTGCTTTCTAAGTAGCTGCTCCTCCGACTCCGTTTTGACTACGTTGCGAGCAATGTTGCGCAGCACCAACACAGCGCTTAGCGGGATGCCAGCGGCTTGCTCCACCTTAGGGTTCCTCTCATCCCTAGTAACAATGGTCTGCTCCCAGGCGAGGCTCATAGTCTTCGCCGGGGTGATATAAGCCTTACGCTGCCGTTTTGCCGCTGCCTCTGGCCCCTCGGCAAATGAGCGCTTCTGCGCCGAGGGGAAATGCGTCTTGAGATGGCGTGCTAGTTCCGATAACTTGATTTGAGTAAGTTTTGAATATTTCTTGCAGTCCTCCCAGTCGCAAGATGCGTTGATCTCCTTGTCCTCGATCTTGCCCCCTTCACCAATAACGATACCTAAATGGGTAGTCAAGACATGGTGCCATATCGCCTGCCCGCCAAGAAAGAACTGATTGCATTTCTTCAGATATGGCCCCTTGGTTACCACCCACCGGCATTGGCAGTATTCCTCTTTTGTCTCGGGATTAATGGGTACTGCTCGCGCACGGATACCTTCAATTATGAAGAGATCCGATTGATCAGCACGTTGCCGCCTAATAATCTGGGCTCGCGCATTGACAAACACATGGCTAACATTCCGAATGAAATCCGCCGCACTAAGCATATTCCTTGAGCTACTCGCAATTGCTCTGAAAGAGTTTTGGTAGGCTTGCCATATAGCAATCTGTGTGATATGAGATTCGCTATCCTCCTCGAATAGACTCTGGAGCCAGTTGTAACACCGCTGAGGCTCATCTGTGTTGGTTAGCCGTTCCTGAAGATCGAGAGGTAGTGTAGCTACTTCTTCGGATGCCGGTGCTTTTCGTTCTGGTTCTAAAACCCTATCCTCCTTGACTCGCTTTGCCCCATGAGCTAGGAGCCTGACTAGATGGGGTACGACGTGTTCCATATTCACAGCTTTGAGTAAGGACTCAACATTAGCCACAACTGCTGTATACTGGTAAAGGAAGTCCAAGCATGCATCCA
This sequence comes from Daldinia bambusicola, assembly GCA_022478815.1. NCBI lineage: Eukaryota > Fungi > Ascomycota > Sordariomycetes > Xylariales > Hypoxylaceae > Daldinia > Daldinia bambusicola. The sequence goes on from MU284083.1 coordinate 290,966, forward strand.
TGAGTTCCTCGTCGTTAAGGAGCAGCCAGTTCATAATATTCTGTAGAACCACGGCTGGCACGTTCTGCATCTTGTTTGTAGCTTCTAAGTTCATTGATATCCGGCTTATGGCACGTAGGGACGTCAGAATTGTGCCCCGATCAGTTGAGTCTAGTTGCGCCAACAGTGTTCGATATAACGGGTCGTCGGAGTCGAGTATGAGCCACGGGGTAAGCTGTTCGGCAATGTCTAGGGCGAAATGTTTAATCTCAACGAGCATCTCCAGATTTGGGAGATGTAGAAGAATGCAAAGCAGATCTTTTAGAGGATATACATCGGCCATATAAATAGCGTTTTCCACTAGCATGACCATGTTACGGATGGTAAGAACAGCTTCGGTGATCCGGAGAAGGCAGTCACTAAAATCAGAGGACTGCATATGATCGAGAATCGACTTTGGGGATAGCCTCGCTATCCGCTCAAGGACGTCGCCCGTACCATTAAGCCCGTCGAGAATAGCTATATCTGAAGTATCTGGATCGTTGAAATAGGCAATCTGCCATTCAATATGGTAGAATAAACTACCAGCTTCGAGTGCCTTCTCAATAAGACCTTCAGCTAAGCCAAGAAAAGACTCGAACTTATACTTATCGCCACGTTCGAATGAGATCTTGACAAGGTGATTGAGGGCAAATGACTGTTCAGCGGGGATGCCTGAGCGTAGGGCTTGAAGACAACGCATGTAGATATTGGGGCCCTCGAAACCGATGCCGGGGATGGCTGGACGAACTGGTAGTTGCGTATCAGGAGCACCTGGGGCTGCCCGCAACTGACGCTGGCGCTTGACAAACTCTGGGTTATTCGCCGGTGTGCTCACGGGACGGAGAGGAACGGATATTGGAGGACGCGGCTCAAATAACTCTACTAGGCGTGAGGCAGTCTCGGGGTTCGTAGGAGTAAATGCACTCGAGGCGCCACGGACAGCGGCCTGTTGGGCCTGTATTACATGGAGAGGGTTGTTAGGATTGTGATGCTGAGGCATGTGATGGTTGGGGTGCTGAACATGAGATAAGTTAGAGCCATGACCAGTATTAATAGTAGTAGTATTCGCGGCCGTTGGCGTGGCATGGTGCGAGGATGCTTGTCTAGGCTGGCGGCTCGGGCCTGTCTCAGGCTGAAAGGGAACTCGTTGGGGGGGTGCTTCACGTAGACGACCAGATGCCCTATTCCCCGAAACCGGAGTACCCTCACTTTGACGCTCGTCCCGTGTAGGCGTCTCCATCCCGGAGCGGCTCGCTGAATGCTTGAAATTCTCGACAGTTCGGGTTAGAACAGGCCCAAATTTGCTAGCACAGGACTGTTGCTCCAAAATCTCCTTCGGGGGGGGTTCCCTACCATGCTGATCATGGATCCAGTAGGCGGCGAGGTAGCGATAGAAATCCTGTTTCAGTTGGAACGAGAGCTGACCGGTGCCTTTACTGTCAGTATGGTGCATGCCTAATTCAGCAGCAAGGGCACCCCAGGCTTTCTGGACCTTGTTGAGTTCGTCATAGCCTCCCTTAGAGATGACGGCCTTGTAGAGCTTCAAGAGATCGACATTGACATGGCCGTGCATGGTAGGAAGTCGGGGCTCGGGTTCGAACGAGGTGCCACGTTTCTCGTGAAAGGCCGTGAGCTTTTGGATGAACTCCACGTATTCTGGAGTGCGGTCGATTTCGTGGACGTAGACATCCTTGGCCCCCGGGCCACGATTCGGGGCCATATTGATCTAAAACAAATCGCCGCCGCCGCAATCTGTGCTAGAACTTTTCATGGGGATTGCAAGAAGTCGTGATAGGCCGGGAGAGTAGCTAGAGCATCGATTGCCGGTTTTTCCTATTATTGTTTTTGTTCTTGTTTTTGTCTTTCCTTTCCCTTTTAGCCTATTCCAACCCGAGCTGGTGCGATTTGCGTGTTGAGCCAACGATGACAAAGATGAACGGTGGATAAACGAAGAATTGAGTAATTAGTTAGATGTTAAATGTTTGCGCTATTCCTAGATGTACCATTTGCCGACCTTTTAGTACGCAGGTGGTTGTACGGCCAATGCGAAAGAAGAAAAAAAAAAAAAAAGAATAATGATAAAATGACAGTTACAGGTGAAGTTGTAGGGATTTGGCGATGCGCAGGGAAGCAGGGAAGGCAAGTCGCAAAGCTTAGGAAATCGCGACCGCGAAAGTTGAAAGATTGTTAGTTTGGATGGGGTCGAGTCGTGTTGCTCCGAGAAAAAAAGAAAAAAAAAAAAAAAAAAGAGGTAAATGCGCGTTGGCTGGTGCTCATCACATAGGTACCTAACCTATGTAACTAGGTAGTACCTACCTTATGTACGTAAAGCAGTACAACGCATATGTACCTAGGTACGTATAGATATATTATGTATTGTACATACATAAGTAGACAACCTAATGTGCTTAGCATGTTTCTAACTTAAATAACCTCGTGGAAGGTGCAGTAGATTTCAGACTTTATATTTTTGCAATTCCCAATGGGAACGTTATAAGAGATAGCTAAGGTAAGTCTTTGTTCGTTTAAAGATGGCAGCTCCAATGCTCGTATAATACATACCTACGTACATAGTGCCTAAAAGGTATACTTTACCTATACAGAGCACAGTTAGAACAGAACTCTTAACCATGTAGGTGCCTATATACAATGCAGGTGCCCAGGTAGGTGCCCAGGTAGGTGCCTAGGTAGACATATTAGGTATTTTACCTTAACATCGACGCATTAAGAGTCCGATTCCCACAATACGTAAATATAGGTACTCGACGAGTATACGATGAGTATACGATGAGTATACGATGAGTATACGGTATTCACAATGCAGCAAGAAAATCACCGCAGGCTCTCGATGCTCTCAACGCCTGCTCAAAATCTATCAATCCTATCTTCCAATCCCACTTCCACTTCCACTTCCGCTTCTGCTTCTACTTCTACTTCGCAGAAGTCTAATTTCAGTTATTCTCAAAATATAGTCCCCACTCCCGCCGCCTACGGCTATCTTCCTCAGCCAATATGGCCTCAGGAATATCGTCCTATACAGGGAGGTTCGAGAGCTATGCCCTTACGAATGCAGAGGGGCACTACGAACAGGGCTGAGTCGCGCCAAATACCCTTCCCATCATTGCAGCCATCATCAGACCGACCTTATTCCGTCCCCGTCTACCTCAAACATCATGCCCGTAGTGGCAGCGATGGTAGTTTCACTCATCCGCCAAGGCCAGTCACCTCTTTAAGCTTAGATAGTGTCGATAAATCAGAGACATCTCGTCTCGCCGTATTCCCGCAGCATGGAGTAGCTCAGAAAGCCGAACATGACCTCCACGCATTGCGCGTCACCGCCCTTAAAGAATGGGAATTGTCCAAAAGAGCTTTTAAAACCACCCGCCCCGTTGCCAACCGTGGTTCCCGAACAACACCGCAGTCAAACACGAGCACAGTAGAGAGTAATCACGAAGAACTGAGCCCAAGCTCAATCTCACCTGAGAAACGATTGGTAGGAATTGAAGAAGGTCAAAAGCGAGCAATTAGTTATATCGACGAAAAGCCTAATCCCCCAAAGAGAATCAAATTCAATGTGATTCAGAACCAATCTCAGGTAACTACCGCCCTTAGGGCATCCAAGCAGCTGTCCATGGGGAATACCTCCGATGTTCAACCAGCCCAAATTCGCAAACCTAGTTCCATACACAGTAACACCGGCGCGAAAGAATTCAATCGACCCCTCGAAGAATTTAACCACGGCACGAACATGACACGAGGACTAGACACCGCAGATAATATTATCAACAAAGCCGACCTACTTGATGATTCGCGGAGTATCAGAACCTCGGAAAGCATACGAGGTGCACCAAATCTTAAGCCGATTAATATTTCCACCACAAATGACACTCTTAGACTCTCCCGCGCATCACCCCCAGGACTACGTCTAGAGAGTCAGAACTTAAATATATTCCGTCGTCAATATGACAATACAGCTACTCGATGTGGCATGCTTTCCGGAGCGGTACCAAGCGAAGCCCAGGTAGAAACAGGTGCAGTTGCTAACAACAGCTACTCATACAATCCACATTGTGAGACCGTTGCAAGTAGTACAACTAAAAAAGAAGGGGAGTATAACAATAGAAGTTTAGACTTGCAACTTTCAAGAATCAGAGATTTGCTATGTGCCCAGGATAAAGACGGCATGGACACATTCATTAAGATGAGGTTTTGTTCGAAAGGAAACAGCATATTAGAGACCCTCGCAAATGAACTACTCTTAGGCCTAGCTGTACGGGATATCGAGTTACTCGAGAGTATAGCCAAATAGTGCAAAGGCTCTAGATCAGAATGCTAGACTGCAGTGAGACAAGTCACATATGATAGACACGAGGTACACGGATATAGGACAATATCTCTAAAAATAGGCTGCTAGGATGGATACCTAAATAGCTCGGATGGGTGGGAGCTAGAGGTAGAAGATAATATTCAACCTATTATTCACATTACTAATTTAGTTATAAACCAAGATACTGTACACGGCACACCTTACTACATAACAGCTAAGATGAACGTCAAGGCCATGTCAATCAATATCAAGGTGCAATGTATAACAAGCGAGCCGTAGGTAGAATATAGCTCCCATAGGAGCCCCCTCAAACCAATAAGATGAATGAGTATCCTATATGTATAGTGTTCTCGGCATTGCCAGCCGTTTGACCGCCGGATTAAACCATATAGCGGTTTTCATAAATTCCTGGAATGTATTCCGTTTTCCAACTACAAACACCGACAAAACTTTTAGCCTCGCGTCCGATGCAATTCGTAAGATATTACCATGAGTCTTTTCGATAATTCCGTTCACGCGTACCGCTCTCGTAACTAACCCTCCCCCCCCCCCCCCTTTTTTTTTTAAAAAAAAAAAAAAAAAAAAAGGAAAGAAAACTTTAACCCCCAGCCTGAGTATCCATCACATGAAATCGTCATCCTCTGTCTCATCCCCATCAGGTGCAATAGTCACCTTGCCAGTCTCGTCAACAACGGTCAACGCTAAGAGATCGTTAACAAGCTCCTCACTGCGGCTCTTATTTTCCTCTAACCTACTCCTTAAATTTGCACTACCCCCTACTACCTCGCCAACTTCTCCCGCGGGTGCGCTCGAACTGCGCACCTGGACCCTAACTTCGCCAGGAACGCCATCTATCCTAACACTTTGTGTCAAGTTGCTGCCTGCCGGCGGACGTGCCACCGGCTGTCCTTGATTAGCATTAACAAGGTTCTGCAGAAACGCCGAAGCATCTGGGCAGCCGTCCATAAGCCACTTGAGGCAGAGCTGCGTACGTTCACGACAAAAGCGATTGTTATCGTCATACAAGCAGCAGTTAAGCAGGGCGACAATTCCATTGTGTTGTAAAATTTGAAGCTGTACCGTCGGATTTCCAGGCGAGGATTGGCCAGGTGGTGGCTGTAGGAGAGCCGCAAGTATAGAGAGAACTTGGCCTTTGATACCAGACCAAGGAAACTCGTGGGGGGGGTCGGATATCGGCGGAGGCGGAGGCGGAGGCGGATTGTTAGACGATGACGCCTGGGGCGTTGATGTGGTAGTAGAGGGCGTAGGAGTATGCTCATTTCGTCGGGTCCCTGGGAATGGTGCTTTCTCTACCCCAATATCAAGACCCTCAAGCAGCTTCAGGAGTTCATAGACAGCCTCGTAGTCGATGAGATGCTGACGGAGAGGGTGGATATCTGCAACCGTGTAGAGAAAGTCGAGGTATTGCACGAGACCGTCTTTGGCCCTCTCTAGATCCCAGTTGTCAACTGGGAAGTCTGCAGGGTCCAGTCGGCCCTTGCGAACCTCGCCCTGGATCTGCATCAAAGCGACACATTCCGGAACGATACGACTACGGAACAGGCCGTATAGATAGTTCAGCATTTTTCCGAGACGGACATCTTCGTTTGCAAGGATCTTTTCCACATCTTCCACTTTTGTATCAGGAAAGGGATCGTAGTCCTTAGGAGGAAACAGAGCTGTGCGGAATAGATGGGTAATGAGTCGAAGCAGAACTGTCTGCGCTGGTGAGATGATGTCCTTAGGGCTTCGAAGCGCCATCCATGCATAAGGGATGAGCGAGTTTTCGTGGATCGCTTGCACTATCTGGCTGCTAATCTGAAAAATTAACGACTGTTCGTCCTTCTCCCATACGGCGATGAAGACAAGCATCTCCCTCAGGAGGTTCCTACCACAGTCGGTGGCAAGAAAGATACGGCAACGTGTTTGCTGCAGGTTCTCGCCGAATAGGGTCAGCCCAGAACCAGCCGAGTCTAATATGCACGACTTGACAATCATATGAAGCGCCTCTATCTGTTTAGGGTCAAGTATATTTGGTACCTCAGTTAGAAGACCAGTCATCGGTCCTTCGCCATATGAATCGTCGTCGTCAGCTTCTTCCTCATATTCGTCGTACTCGGGGCCGAAAGCCTGGCCCGATTGTGACGCCTGGCCTTGCCACTCGGCACTGTGTTCCTCTACATGATGCTCAATAGCATCATTAGGTTCCTCCTGAGGCTCAGCAGCTGCATAGCGTTGCATCAGACTAGATTCACATTCTTTAATGCGCTGAGGGACAGAGTCAACAGTCGAGTACATTGTTAGGCTCCAGTCGTTTGAGTTAGGGACACGCGCGCCATACCACCACTTGTCAAGTTCGTGCGATACACGACCATATGCCCGATCCTGCTCAAATTTGTCGCTTTCTTCAGGATTCCATGTTGACACTAGCTCAGCAGCGTCGTCATACGTATCTGGTTGCCAGGTCCAGGTTTCAGGCGGAGTGTAATTCCAGGCAAGAAGATTCTCGTTATGGGGTAACCATTGATCCTTCTTTTCAATACTCTCAGCGTCGAAATATTCTTTGCAAATGCTAATCGCCGCGTCACACATTCGTGACGATCTTTTGAGCCAATTGGATATTTCGTCTCGCAGATAAATGCTTCTAGGAGCTGGGTAGTCCAGCACCGACTCGTGTCGATCCTCCGGACCTGGGTTACTCTCCGCGTCAGGAGATTCAATTAGTACTTTGTACCAGAATAGCATCTTATTGCGGTCATTCTTGGCAATCCAATTGTGAGCTTGCTGCAGTGATGTCACAAGGACCTTTTTGCCTACAAACAGTCAGCTATCTCAGGTATGGAGATTACTCTAGTGAGAGGCACCGCCTACATAGTTCGGTAATCTCGTTCAGCTTTGCTCTAGACGCTTCATCCTCGGGCATTTCGCCATCAATTCCTTTGCTAGTAACGTTGACACAGAGACATATGGATTCATACACTTCATGGTCGAAATGGATAGCTGCAGACAAATCCTGAGGGACCTCTGGGTCGGTAGTTACCAGCAAATTTCGAGCAATATGCATTAGCTTGTTAAGCATCTGCAATGCCTCCTTCAGAGGCACGTAATTTTTGATAATTAAAGCAGTGACTTCTGGGGTGGTGATGTCGAGGAACTTGGTTTGAACGAAAGGTTCCGATCGTACACCAAGAGATTTCTCATTAAGGTCACATATTGCCGAAGATACAGCTCGACGTAGCCATATCCAAACCCGCACATTTCTCGAAAGAACCTCCCTGCAACTAAGGTGTTAGTAACATGTCTATGAGGTTCCCCCTACACCCCCTTTATTTTCTCTTTCTCACCTAACGTCCTTATATGTATGCGTTTTCTCCAGCGTTTTAGAAACAATACTAGCCACCTTTGCCATAGATTGGGGACCCATTGAAGGGGACTGGTTGTAGTGGCCTTCCAGGCATATCAAAGCTGCTGAGAAGATACGCTCCTCGATAGAATCGGTTTGCCACATTTTAGTAGCGTCAAGGTCTACCTGATTGATAAGCCCAGAAGGAGATGAAGCCATGACGATTCTGTCTGTAACACCGCCGAAGTCACGACGGTCTCGGGGCTAATGACGCACTACATGGAGTTGTAGGTCAAATACAACTCATATGGTGGCCGCCATAGAAACCTCAGAGCGGGAAAAAGGGTGAACTTTAGCGGACTCGGAGTGCGGTCGTCTTCTTAGGTAGCTATGATTGCTTCAAATTTATAAAGAAGAAATCTCGTATGAGATGGCCGAATCCATGCCCAGTGAGGCTTTAAATGCAGTGTAGGTCAAAGATGTTAAATTTAAGAATATGATGGTTTTTGGATGAAAAGTTTGGCGTTAATCGGTTTGCTAAGGTTGACGGATTGAAAGGTACTTTAAGTACTTACAATTAAGTGGGGTTATTATTTGTAAGTATATTAAATATATTTAAATTAAGTAATTTTTAAGTAAGTATTTATTATATATTTATTTATTTTATATAAATGTTATAATAATAAAATATAAATTTATAAAATTTTTTAAAAATTATTTAAAAAATTAAATTTATAATAATATTTAAAATTAAATATTATTATTTTATAAATTATAAATTAATTTAATATTTTAATTTAATTTTTAATTTATTTTTTATTTTAATTTTTAATTAAAAAAATAATAATAAATATTAATATATATTAAAATAAAATTATTTTAATAATTATTATTATTATTATTAAAAATTATTTTTATTATATATTTATATTTTTAAATATAATATAATTAATATTAAAAAATTAATATTATAATTTTATTATTATTTTACATTTTATAATAAAATTAAAAAAAAATAATTATAAAAATAATAATATATATAAAAATAAATATAAAATAAATATTTAATAATTATATTATTATTTTTATAAATATTTTTTATTATAAAATATATAATAATAATTACGGTACAATTAATATTAAAGAGTTAATATTATAATTTTATTATTATTTTATATTTTATAATAAAATAAAAAAAAAAAAAGTAATTATAAAAATAATAATATATATAAAAATAAATATAAAGTAAATATTTAACAATTATAACGTAATTATTTAATATATAATTAAATTTATATATAAACTATTATTATAATAATAAAATTAAAATAAAAATTTTATAAATTTATTTAATATTTATATTTATATTTATATTATAAAAATAAAAATAAAAATTTTATAACTTTAAACTTTAAAATAAAAAACTAAACCTCTTATAACCCAACCACTCGAACTACTTATAACCCGTCCTTATCCCCCTTTTATCACAAAAAGTTCAACCCCTTTCGACACAATCGACTGTTCTGCGAAGGTAAGTTCCCAAATATATAACCTCCCATTTCCCAGTCCTCTGAGCCCACCGCATTCTGCGCATAAAACACATCCCAAGGATCCAACTTCTTCTTAAGCTTGTACAGTCGATCATATTTATTACCCCAAAATGACTGCTGGAAGCCGGGTTCTATGTAGTCTGATTCCGAAAGGTACGCCCCCGAACCAGGCGAGACCGAGCGCCACAGCATGCCCCAATCAGATGTCAAGACGTTGCTCCAAATCGTGATGAGTTCGGTGTACATATCTTGAGTCCACGCGACAATGTCGATAGCGTGCAATACGGTTTCACGCCATGCCGGATTAACAGCACTACAACGGAGCAAAATTAGCAATGGGGATTACCGAGGTGCGGAAAATAAACCGGGAGATTGGTAGGAAGTATAGCATCATCTTAAGCCACGTACTTATCAGGATATCCGGACTTCGGGGCAGCAGCTACATTGTAGCCGGATACCACACCACCATTATCTACTACGTGGCGAATAGCTTCGAAAGTAGATGATAGTTTCGTTGGGTCTCCCCAATTTTCTCGTGGAAAAAGCCGGCTACCGTATCTAGCAAGATTCGACCCCCACAGTTCAAGGGGGAAGCTGTCATTCCAAGCATCGTAAAAGTTCGTATATTCTACGTAAAGCGGCTTTATATCGACCCCGATGTTGTGAATAGCCCTGGAGAAGGGTTTGGCAAGAACCTCTAATTCCGCCCTAGACATGTTTGGAGCGAACCATGGTGCCATATTCCAGACGTAGTTACCGCTCGTCGCATTGAGATTGAAATGGGCATAGTTTCCAGCGTCGGTGTAATTGGCGATGCCTTCAAAATAAACGCGATATGATTGCCAGAATTGGTCCACAGACAGACTTTCTCCCGTAGACACACTAAATGTCATGGTTGAGACGCGAATCTCAGGAAATGCTTTGATTACCATAGATGTGATCACACCGTAAGTCGACCCCCCTCCTCCTCGCAGAGCCCAAAACAACTCAGGATTGGAGCTTTCGCTAGCCGTAACAAAACGGCCATCGGCTGTGACTAATTCCATAGAGAGAACCTCCCAAGGTATTAGCTTAGGCGGCCATAATGATACTTGTAAAAATGATCTTACGTGGTCTGCTGCCATTCCGTACAGACTTGATAAAGGAGAATACCCGCCACCCAAAATATACCCTCCAGTAAGGCCAACCGTCTACAAACGCCAATGTTAGTCAATAGCCCGCCCCGGGGAAAATAATAAACAACATACCTTCCCCTCTGCGCCAACAATTGTAAGATTGTGCTTATGCGCAGCTTCGTATGCCTCAAATACCTGGATGCCAGCCCCCATCTTAAAAGCTGGTCCTATATAAGACCCTTCTTGGTAGTTCTCGTAGTGCTGGATGTCCTTCATGTTATGGGTCCATAGAGAAAGGGCACCTGCTCCCGTGCTCTTTGCGCCATAGTCATGCCCTGTATTCTTGATAACGAGTCGTAAATTTTGACTACGTGCCAAGTTGATAGCAAGTTGAATTTGGGCAACGGTAGTGACATTGACCGACATCGTGGGGTACGCGCCAATAGTACAGTTCAGAGCATACGGGTTTATTGTGTGTGGCACACATGAAGTCCCTTCGAAAAGTATCGCATTGATAGAAGTTGGATCGTTTGTGCTCGGCAGTTTTAGCTCCGGTTCTGGTGTGCAGCGACGTGGAGGGTACGACCAAGTTCACTTACTGAATGAAAGAGTTATCCGACCAGTGGGACGTTATCTCAGCACACTTTACCGCATCTTGATTTCCGAAGTCACCATAGCATGGCGAAGCGAATGGTTTAGTCTGTATGAGACTGCCGCCAAGGAGAAGGTCGAATACTCGGTTGGTAATGCGACCAGGGAAAACGACAAATTCTCCCGGAAAGGTTTTGCAGGGTCCAATGATCGATTGGTTAGGGGCGGTCACAGGATCCGCAAACCCAAAGAGTACAATATTGGTTAATCCAAGATTAGTGAGGTTCGCTAGGACAGCGTCAGTAAGCTGGCGGGTTTCCCCTGGAAAGAGGTCAGCTGTGGAGTTGGAGGATGAAGCGTCGACGGATACGAAAGCGGGAGAGATCGTGGATTCGTCGGCGTCTTCAAGCAAGCAGGTGGTAGGTTAGTCTACTAGAAACAGTCTTGATATATATTTAGATGTGAGAGAATCCCAATCTAACTGACTGATGACTTTGCCATCCACAACAATTGTCTGAGTATATCCAAGTCGAGGGAGCCTCAATACAAGGTACGCTCTCAGTAACGTGCTAAAATGCATCGCGATAAACGCCAGGCAAACGAAGCCTTTTTGCACCTAAGAAGAGAGCAGAAGCACCTGGACAACTAAAGAGGTGAGAAGTCACCGGTTGCCATGGGATGCCGTTGCTCTTCATAGCTGGCTTACCGCAATCCTCAGCCCCCCTCCCGACACTTCTTCCGGCCATAAAGTATAGCACCACGCGAGCTGGTATACCATGGGTATATCTTAACCTTTCATCTCCCTAAATGGAAGCAATACACGGATCAGGGCGGGTATGGGGTGCAATGCTATTAGTTGGCTTCATTAGCCGGGATAGTAAGTTATTCATCCGTAGCGATCATCACCTCGCAGAGAGTATGGGAGTGCCTTGACATTAACCGCGGTTTACACGGAGATCAGAATGGTAGCACGAATGGTGGCACGTATGAGAAGTTGAGAACAGATATTACATGATTGCTGAGGTTATCCAATTTGTAAGCTTCAGTACATTATATGGTAGCTTGTAGGTACATTAGGTACCATACATGGACATGTACAGGGTACGTAGGTATGCGAACAAGGTACGGAAATACAATAGAGCACATGCCGAGCTATGGTGCGCGATATCCAGGGGTCTCTCCACACAGGAGGGGGAGGGCTAATCCTCTTATCGTAAATTATTTTATCGTAAATATTTTATCGCAATGTTAGAATTGCGACATTAACGACGAAAGAAGAAAAGAAAAAAAAAAAAAAAAAAAAAAAAAGGCGCCTATATAAAGGCCTAAAAGCAGAATTGGAATAACGACAAAATATCCAATCACTTAAATCAAACGTTCAGGATAATGTCCGACCTTCCTGAATCTTTCGACCGTGAGGATTTCCCAAGTTGCCCCGCCCTTACTCTTCATCCATTCTCTGTTTGGCGACACCCTCATCCAAGTCTCTGGCTAATACTTCAGTCCCTATTCTATAGGGCCTGTCCATATCGCCGTCATAGGCGGTACTGGACTGTACAAGATTGACGGTTACACGCCCATCGCCCGCGTCAACCCTTTAACGCCTTGGGGTTATCCATCCGCTCCCATCCTGATCCTCGAGCATAGCGGCGTTCTCGTGGCCTTCTTAGCCAGACATGGTGCTTACCACCAATACGCCCCCCATGAGATACCTGCGCGGGCCAATATCGCAGCTTTACGCCGAATCGGCGTGCGCTGCGTTGTTGCCTTCTCTGCCGTAGGCTCTCTGCGCGAGGAGATCAAGCCTATGGATTTTGTCGTGCCGGACCAGGTTATTGACCGGACAAAGGGTATCCGTCCTTCGACATTCTTTGAGGGTGGGCTTGTCGGCCATGTCCCCTTCGGCGACCCCTACGACGACAAGATTGCTCAGATTGTACGTCAATGCGCAAAGTCTATGCAGGGCGATGGTGTGGTATTACATGGCAGTGGAACTGCGATTTGCATGGGTAGGTACTCAAGTAAACTCTCATATTCCTCCTACAGTGTCCTGCAGTTTGGGCCAGGAAGCTCGACCTTGCAGGCCTTCGTATGCTTTACTAACTACGCTCGGCCGCCAGAGGGTCCACAGTTCTCGACACGAGCCGAATCAAACCTATACCGCTCCTGGGGAGGTTCAGTGATTAGTATGTCGCTGCTACCAGAAGCGAAGCTGGCTAGAGAGGCAGAGATGGCGCTGCAGGTCATCTGCATGGCTACCGATTATGACTGCTGGCACACTACTGAAGATGTCGATGTGTCAATGGTTATGCACTATATGGAGACAAACAGCAAGAACGCCAGGCGGCTGGTGGGTGCTGTGCTAGACGAATTATGCAAACGGGAGAACAGCGATTTGGTAACCGCAAGACATTGGGAAGGGGCTAGTAAAGGTGCAGTGATGTTTTGTACGAAACCCGAAGGACGAAGTTTTGAAGCGTTAAAGAAAGTCGAGTACTTATTTCCAGAATTTTTAAAAGAATACAATTAGTTGATAAAAAAACCGAACAGTTTAAGTTTTATATAATTTATTTAATTTAATTATTATACTTTTAATTTTAAATATATAAAAAAGTTATATATATAAATTATAGTTTATGTTTAAATTTATAATTAAATATAATTAAGATTTTTTAAAAAGAAAATTATTAAAAATATAAAAAATTAAAGTTAAAATAATATTTTTATTAATATTTTAAAAATTATTTTAAAAATATAAAGAAATATTATAATTTTTAAATTTTTTATTTTTAAAAATTTTTATAATTTAATTATTTAAATAATTAAATTAAATATTTTTATATATTATTTTAAATAAATTATAAATTTTTAAAAAATGTAAGTTTTATAAAATATTAAAAAAAAAACCACGTTTTTTAATAAAAGTTAATATATTTAAAATTTTATAATTTAATTAAATTAAATTATAAAAATATATAACTTACTTTTATATTTAAATAAATATTTAAAATAACTTTTTACGATTTTTTTTAATTTTAAATATAATATTAATAATAAAAATTAAAATTATATATTTATAAAATTTAATATTTTTTAATTTTAATATTTTAAATATTATATTTATTAATTAAATAAATTAAAAATAATATTTATATTAATAATTTATTATATAATATTTATAAAAAATAAAATATTATTATAATAATTTATTATAAAATTATAAAAATTTAAAATATAAAAATATAATAATAAAATATATAAATTTTTTATTAAATATTTATAATAAATTTATTAATTAAAAATAATTATATTAAATATAAATTAAATTTATAAATATTAATATAATAAAATAAATATATATATATATATATAATATATAATAATAAATAAAAATATTTTTAAAGTTATATTATATTTAATTTATATATATAAAAATAAAAAATTTAATTATATTAATTATTTATTTTATAAAAAATATAAATGGTTAATTAAAGTTATAAATTTTAATAATTACATTATTTATAAAGTAATATAATTATAAAGTAACCGCGTTAAATTAATTAATTAAAAATTACTTATTAATAATTTATTTTAATAATTATATATTAAATAAAATATTTTAAATAAAAAATTAATTATTTATTTTAATTATATATTAAATTTTATAATTTTATAATTTAATATTAAATATAAAAATAAATAATAATATTAGTATAATAAGGTAAATATATATGTACATGTAATATATAATAATAAATAAAGGTATTCCTAAGGTTTTATTATATTTAATTTATATATGTAAAAGTAAAAAATTTAGTTGCGCCGGTTATTTACCTTATAAAAGGTATGGGTGGTTAATTAGGGTTGTAAACTTTAGTGGTTATATTACTTATAAAGTAATATAATTATAAAGTAATTACATTAAATTAATTAATTAAAAATTATTTATTAGTAATTTATCCTAATATTAGTAATTTTTTTTTTAATTAATAAGGTTATTTTTAATTATTTTAATTTATATAAAAAGTTTATACGTTTTATATATTATTTATTAACTTTATTTTTAAAATCCTTATTTATATATATTTTTTTTTTTATTTTTTCATTTATCTTTATAATTATATTATTAAGGTATTTATTTTAATAAAAGTTTATAAACCTTTATTTAAAAAAGCTTTCGTTATTATATTAATAGGATTATTTTTATTATATATTTAATGGATATTATATATTTTTTAACATTTATATAATTATTATAACATTATAATATTAATTATTAAGTGTTTTTTTTTTGTTATTTTTAATTTAATTAAATATTCGTATAATAAAAATAAATTTATATAAATTATAATAAATATTTTTAATAAATTTAATTTTTTAAAAATAATTATAATTATAATATTTATTAAAATAATTATATTTATATTATATACCATAATATAAATTTTATTTATTAATATATTACACGTAATGTATTTATATTTAATTAAATTTTAATAAATTATATTACTTATAATTATAAATATTTTATTATTTAAATCTTTATTTATTAATGTAATTATATATTTAATTTATAACATTAAATCTTTATTATTCGCAAATAAAGTATTTATAAATATATATAATTTAACAATTTTTAATTTTAAAATAATATATTATAAACCTTATTTAACATTATTTTACTGTTATTTAAAGTAATAATTTAATTTAATAATTTACTTATTTCCAAGCTTTTTATATTAGGTTATTTTTAAAAGGTTAAATGTAATTTTTAATTAATAAATAATAATTAAATAAGTACTTTTAACACGTTATTTTATGTATTATTATATTATATCGTTATTATTATAATTAATTTAAGTAATTTTTTTAATTTTATTTTTATAATATAAATATAAGTTATTATTATTTTTAAGTAAAAAGGTGTAATTATTAAATATTAAAAACTTATTTATAATTAGGTAAGTTTTTAATTTAACTGTAAATTTAACTTTTTATAAAGTTTTTTTTTTAAGTTTATTAAATACTTTTAAGGATAAGTTAAATGTATTATTAATTTATATGGTAATAATATTAAATTACTGTTTATTTATTAATATTAATAAGTATAAGTTATATGTAAATATTATTATTTATAACTTTTTTTAATAATAATAAATATACGTAACCCATTAATGGGTTTTTATTTTAAATACACCGTATAAAGGTTTAATTACCATTATAATTATATTTACAAGGTATTTCTTTTCTATAATTTATAATAATTTAATTAATATTATATATATTAATTTTATTTTTAATTACGTATATATTTATAAAATGTTTTATATTTACATTATTATATTATTTTATAATAAAGTAAATATTAAAGTAATAAATATATATTAATTAACCTATTAAATAATTAATAATTATATTAATATTTATTTTTTCTTAAAATTATTATAACTTTAAATAATTAATTTTAACTTTTTATATAATTTACCTATTATTATTCCTTTTATTTTTTATATAATATAAAAATTATAAATATATATATTATTATATTTAATATTATTATATTTTTTAAATAAAAAAACTCTTTTATTAATTAAAGTTTTTATTTTAACTTTATTAAAAACTTTAAAAAGTTATTTTAATATAATAATTTTACCTTTTTAATATAATTTAATTGTAAATTTTTTATATTTTTTTTTATATAAAATTATATAAATAATACTTTTAATAATAACTTTAAATTTATTTTTATTACTTAAAGGTTTATTTTACTTTTTACTTAAAATTAATGGTTATAAAGGTTAATAATTATTATTTTTTTATTATTATTTTTTTTAAACTTTTATTATAAAATAAGTTATTTTTTAAGTATTATTATTATTTTATTATAATAATATAATTATATTAATATTATATAAAAGTTAATAAACCTTTTATTTATTTTTACCGTATATATATTATTATTTTTAATAAGAAATTTATAAAAGCTATTTTAACCATTTTTTTTTATTATATTTTTACTTTTAATAATATAAGTAATTTAAGTGTAAGTAATGTATTTAAGTTATTTTAAATATTAAAGGTATTATTAATTTATTATTATGTTTTTAATTTATATACTTTATTTATAACCTTTTTAATAATTATTTTACGCATTTTTATTATAAGTGTTATTAATAAACTATTTATTATATAAAGGTAAACTTTAAATATTAATAAAGTAAATATTAAACCATTAAATTTAATAATATTATTTATTACTTTTATAATTATTTAAAGGTAATATTATTATTTAATGTTAAGATATTTAATTACTATTATTTTATAGGTTTATTATAATAATATATAATATTATTTTAATTTATTAATAAAATTATAAGTTTTTATAAATACTTTTTTTAAAGTAATATTTAATGTTATAAAATTAAATTTAAATTTATTAAAAATAAAATTCTTTTTAATATTATATATTAATTTATTAAATGGTTTTAAATAAGTATTAATTTATATTTTTTTTAAGGTATATTATATGTTTTTAATTATTATATTTTTTAGGAATTTAATTATTTAATAAGAAATTATTTTATTAATAACGTGTAATATAAATTTAGTATTTATATATATTATATTAATTAATATTAAATGGTTAAATTTAATATTATTTTTAATTATAAATTTAAATTTATTAAAGTTTTTATTATAAAGTTAGTATTAATGGTAATATTTTATAATTTTTTTAATGATTTTAATGTTAAAGTTATTATATTTAATATATTTTAATATATTATATAATTGTGTTATAATTAGGTGGTTAAATTATTTATATATTTAATATAATTTAATTTTTATTAAATAATTATAGGTTATTATAATATTATAATTATTAAATAAAAATTATAAGTGGTTTTATTTATATATTATAAGGTAATTTTTATTTTAATGTATTAAAATATTTTTAACATTATTTAAATAAATACTTAAATAATTTATATTATTAATATATATTAAAAAAGGTATATTAAATGGTATAATATAAAACCTTATAATATTAAAAAATATTAATACATGGGTTATTTTTAAGTTAAATAAATAAGGGTTATTATTAAATAATATAATGTAATACTTTATTATAATAATATTTAATTTAATGTGTAAATACGTTATTTATAAAGTTTTTAATTATAATTTTTTATTAAATAAAATGTTAATGGTGTTAATATTAAATATTATATTTTGAAATATTGTAATATATTGGTTATTTAATAAAAAGATGGTATTTATATTTTATATTATAATTATTAATTTATTAATAATAGGTTTTTTAAAAATGTTAAAATTTGTAAATACGTGTAAAATAACTTGGTTTATAAAAATATTTATAATGTTTTTATTATTTATAATATTATAAAATATTATAAATTAAAATATATATTTTATAATAAATTTATTATTATTATTAATTAATTAATTTATAACATATTAAATATTATTTTTAATATTTTTATTAATATTATTATTTTTAAGGTTAATGTTTTTATATTATATTAAAAATTAATTATAATTTTCGTTAATATTTTTAATATAATTATTAATTACATTATATAATTAATTAATGTATTTTTTACATTATTTGTTTTAAAGGTAATATATAAATTAATAATTTTATTTATTATATATATAATATTTTTTATTATTATTATTACATTAATTAAATTAATAAAATTAAAATAAAAGTTTATTATCCTTATATTTCCTGTTAATTTAATATTAATTATTATTATTTTAAATTAATAATAAATTATTAAATAACCACTTATATAAATAAATTATTAAAATTAATTATTAATTAATGTTTTACGATATTATAAAGCTTATTAAAAGAAATGATAAAATGAAATCAATTAGACATGTAATTATAATTGTAAAAGTTAAAAAAAGGTAATTTTTTTTATAAAATATGGGAGGAATTTCCATTTGACTAAATCGTGGGTAGGGTTTAACCTTACCCGGGCTAAGCCTTAGTTTTTACCATTACCACGTGATTACTGTTTTAATAAAATGTTAATAATATTATGTAAATTTAAATATAAGATATTAAATATATGTTTTAATTTAATAATAATTATTTTAAATATTAGATATTTTTATATAATTTTTAATAAGTTATAAATTAAATAAAATTTATTATAATAATTATTAAATAAATTATTATAAATTTTTTAATAATTTAAAATAAATATTTTAAAATAATTAATAATATTTTTATTAAGATTTTAAGTTTATATAATAAAAATATTTATATTAAATTATTTTAATATATATATTTATTACTTTTTAATAATTTAAAAAAAAACTTTTATTAAATATATTATATTTTTTTAAAAAAAATGGTATTTATTAATTATAATTAATTTTTTATAATAATAATTTAAAGCTTTTTTTTTTAATATTATAAAATAAATTACATTTTAATTATATTAAAGTATATTAATAATAATATAAAAATCATTAAATATATATAATTTTTTATTAAAATTATTATATTTTTTACTTTTATATTTTTATTTATCATTATTATATAATTTAAAGAATATAATTAAACTTTTTAAAATTTTAACATTTATTAATAATAACTTATAAAATAATATTTCATTAATTAAATTATTAAATATTAAATTTTAATTACATTTATAAAATAAATATTTATTAAATTTCTTTTTATTAAAAAACCTATTTAACTCTTTATTATTATTAAATAATAATGGTTTATTAAAAGGTTTATTAATATTTTTTTAAAAATAAATATTAAAAGTAAATAATAAAAATATAATAATTTTATATAATTTTTTAAATTTATAATTTTATATAATTATTAATAATAATATAAGTACTTTACCTTTAATATTAATTTCATTAATATTAACTTTTAATTTATCTTAAATTTATTATAATGGGGTTAATAATAATGGTTATAAATATAAGAAAAATATATTATTTTTACATTATATTATTAATTAATTAAAAGGTAATAACTTTTTTAAATATTTAAATTTAATAATTATTATAAAGTTATATTTATTAATTAATAAAATAAGGTTATTTTTAAAAATTTTAATTATTTTATAATTTTTTAATTATAATTATTTATTAATGATAAATATATTATAAAATTTAATATAATAAAAGTTATTTCTTTTAATAACGTATATATTATAATTTTAAAAATAAAAATACTTGGTTTAATATAATAATTTATTAATCCTTAAAAAATGTTTTTCAATTTAACCTTTAAAATTATTTTTATATTATTTTTAAAAAATTTTATTAAATATATTAATTATATATATTATAAAATTCCTAATAAATATAATGTTTAATATATATTTTAAAAGGTTTTTAATAAGGGTTAATACATTAAATTAATAATAAATAAAATTATTATTAATTTAATTTTTAAAATTAACATTTATTTTAATAATAAAATAAATATATTAATAAAAGAATAAATTAAAGGATTTTTAAGTATAAATAATATTATAATATATAATAAATATAAATTATTTTAAATATATATATTATTAATAATAATTTATTAAAAAACTTTTTTATAAATAAATTTATTTTTTTTATTATAATTATATTTTAATAAATATATTTAATTTTTTTTAAAAAAATTTAATTATTTATAATTATTTATTTAATTATTAATTAATATTTATATAATAAAATAAATATATAATATATATAATATATAATATTAAATAAAAATATTTTTAAAATTATATTATATTTAATTAATTAAAATTAAAATTAATATAATATTTTTTATAAATTTTATAATTATAATATAATTAATATTAAAAAATTTATATTATAATTTTATTATAATTTTATATTTTATAATAAAATTAAAAAAATAAATTATAAAATTAATAATATATATAAAAATAAATATAAAATAAATTTTTAATAATTATAATATAATTATTTAATAAAAATAAAAGAAATTAAAGAAAAGATTCACACCGCATAATTAAAATATAATATAAATTCATTAATAATTATTAAAAAACAATTAATTATATTAAAATAAAGGTTATAATGCCCTCACATTACATGTGCGATAATAGTACAACCTAATATTAATAATTTTAGTAATATTATAATAAATATAAATACAATCCATACAAATAATAATAACGCATAAAATAAAATCATTAAAAATTAAAATAAAAATAATAAAAAAAAAAAATAAAATAATAATAATAAATATAAAAATATAATTAAAATCCTTTTTAAAAAATTAATAAATATAATACATAAAAATCAAAAAGAAAAAACTAATAAAATAAAAAAATAAATTATTAATATCTTTAATATTAAACTTACGCAACACATATAAAATATATCCGTACTTAACACAAAAAAATAATACATTAAATCAACTAAATTAATCAATATTAAAAAAAAAATAAATACAGTTAAAAAAGAAATATATAGAATAAAAAAGGAGGTAATAAACATCATTAACACGCCCTAAAGCTTATCCACAATAAACCCAACCTATAACTAAACCAACGTAATAACAAATAATATAAAACTGTAAAATAATGCAATTACTATCCTCAAATATTACACAAAAAAAATTACCATTAAAAACCCCTTAAGCACCCTAAAAATAATTAACAAAAATTCCGTTAAACTTATACAAACTATAAATATAACACTTAAATAACCTAAAACCATAATAATATACCACTTATATAATAAAGATATAACCATAATATTTAAAAAAAGAACCATAATTTATAAAATTAATAACTAAAATTAAATTAAATAAACGTTTAAAAAATAAATAATAAAAACAAAAAAATCATTTACCCTTATTATAAAAAATTTAAAAGCAAATAAATTACATAATGCGCACGCAAACTTAATAAACTTAATTAACAAATTAAAAAAAGAAAATTTTCCTTATATTAAAACCTTTAAACTAGTATATAAAAAGGTAAAAAAAACTATTTACACCACAGTAATACTCCACATAAACTCCTTAAAAGCCATATAAATATTATATAATAATAAAATACTTTAAAAAATAAAGCTTTTCCTATATGAACCTTTCATAAAGGAAACTTAAGTAGAATAATACTTTAAATATTATAAATTTAAATATATAATAAAATATTATTAAAAAAAAACCTATTATATTAAATATATAAACTTAACCTATAAAAAAGGAGAAAATAAATGTATTAACACAGTTCAGTACAAAAACTATAACAAACCACATATTATATAAAACCATAAATATAAACATATAATAAAAATAAAAAAAAGGATAAAAGAAATATACATTTATTACCCAAAACAATTCAAAAAACAAAATAAATTAAATTACTACCCTAATACCAATTAACTAACTTATAATAACTTTTAAATTATTTACCAATAAAAGAAAATTAAAAACATAAACAATTTTAACCCGAACCGCAATAACATTAACATTATAACTAACATACCAAAGAAAAAGTATTTCCAAAAAAGTATAAACGTAACAAATACACCAAAAATTAATATAATTTTCTTAGTTATACCCCTACCCTTAACAGCTCTAATAACGTTCCGCCATAACTCCACACCACCTAACCAAAAAAAAAAATAAAACCAGCAGTAAATATATTTTAATAATACCTAATAATAAAAGTAAAAATAGTATAATAAAACATAACACAAAAAATAAGAATTTTAATATAAACGTTAAAAGCTTAAAATAATTATAATATTATAATAATATAAAAACCATAATTCATCAAAAAAAAACCTTATAACCCCATTAACAGCAATTACACGCTTATATAAAAAAAAATTAAAAAGGTAACAATTTATATACGCAAAATAATGGATATAAAAAATTAAAAAAGAAAGGTAAAACATAATTAGGCAGCGTACTGTTTTAGCACCGCCGCTAAAGAAGTTATAATATAAAATATATATATAAAGCCCGTAAAAAACACATACCACAACCCCTTACAAAAAATAAAAAATAAAAAAAAGGGTAAAAACCATATAATAATAAGGAATTTCAACATGCACCACCTATTATAAAATAAAAAAAATAAAACGATTAAAAACTTTAAAAACCTATTAAAATTAACCTCCCATTAGTAATTTAAATTAACTATAAAATAAAATAAAATCATTAAAAAGATATAAAGATAAAAAAACTTAACACTTAATTTAACCTAAGTAAATATAAAGCTATTATATAAAAAACTAAAGGAATTAAATTAAGTTAAATTAAACCATATAACACTGGAAATAAACATTTTTATTAACCCACCGCTAAAACAACCACAGCTTAAATGTAAAGCATAAATATAAAAAAATATAAATATAATATTATTAAAGGTAAAAATAAAAAAGCTTATAATCCCCAAATTTTTTATAAAATTAAGGGAACTAAACTTATATATTAAGTACCTAATAAATAAGCTATAAAAAATAACTAACGCAATAACACCGGAACAAAAAAACCCCTCCCCTTATGCCGCACTATAATAAAACAAAAAGGTTAAAAAAGTTAGGAAAAATATAATAAACGCGAAACAAAAATAATAAACATTAAGGACAGGATTACACTAGCACAAATCGAAGGCGGCGTTAAGAACATACAAAAAAACGATTTACACAGCAAAAAAGAATCATTAGCGTTAGATTCTAGCCGAGGCGTCCACGGACAGCAAGTTACTTTGGACACTAAAGCAATAGGCCCGTCTCAGGAGCTAGCAGATAAGAATAGAGGACTTAAGTCTTCCCACCCTTAGAAATAACAGCACACAATAACCATAGGCAAAAACCTACAAAAAAAAAATAAAAATGTTCAGAAATAAGTTTTTCCCTAACCCAACGCTGGACCTTACGAACATTAACCCCTCCATTAAACATATTAAGAAATTCTAAATAAATAATAAAATAGGTTAATATACTGTGAAAGAGATATTACACAGGATAAAAAAGTAAAAAGCCCCCGGAGAAAATAGATTCCCTACGGGGTACCTTTACAAATATAAAAAACCGCTATTTAAAACTATTACGTTAGTAGCCCAACACAGTTTTAAATACGGATATTACCTGGAAAGACTATGCCGCACAATTATTAACATCCTGCCTAAACCAGGTAAAATAGCAAAAAAAAAGACTCTGCCGAACGTATATAAACCAATTACCCTACTAAGCACTATTAAAAAGGTGATAAAACAGATTATAGCTTAACAAATCACACTCGTAATAAAGCATTACAAACTATTACCTAATAAGCAAATAAATAACAAGAAAAATAGATTAATAAAGTTAACTATCCACATGATTACTAAGGTAATATATTTAGCTTAAAAAAGGGGTATAAAAGTAACCTTACTATAATTAAATATAATAAAAATTTTTAACCATATAATTATAAAATATTTATTCCATATATTTAAATAAAAAAAATTTTTAACATAAATATAAAAATAAATAATAAACTTTATAAATAATAAAAAAATATAATTAATATTTAATAATAAAATTAATTAAAAAATTTAATTAAATATAAAAATCCTTTAAAAATCCTTGCTTTTTCTAATTTTATTTATATTATATATATTTATATTATATAAAAAACTTAAAAAAAAAAGTATATTTATAATAAAGTTTATAAATAACATTAACTTAATAATAATAAAACTTAATATTAAAAAAAATATTATTAAATTAAAATAAATTTACTCTAAATATAAAATATAAATAATTTAATATAAAATAATATTTACCCTTTAAAAAAATAAATTAATATACTTTACCAAAATATACCACCTTAATTATATAAAAATTAAATTAAAAATTACCATTATAAGATTTATAAAAAGAATATAATTCTTAAATATATAATTTAATAAAAAATTATATTAAAAAAAGTACTTAAAGGTAATTAAAATAAAAATAAAAAAATAATAATATACCCTTTTTAAACTAATAACATTAATTTAAAGGTATAATATATTAAAAGTAAAAAAATTTTATACTAAAATAATATATAATGTAATAATATATAAAATAGTAATTTAACACATACTTAATAAAAGAAATAAAATTAAAGGCATAACTTAAAAACTTAAAATAATTTAATTAATTTACCTTTAAGAAATCATTAAAACGTATAAAATAACATTAATAAAATATATTGAAAATAAAGTAAATTACCCTTTACTAAATCTTTACCTTAATAAATAATTAACCAAGTTCAAAAAAAGGAACAAAGGTAAATATAATTTAATAATAATTATAAACCATAAAACCACTACATAATTAAAAGCGTTTAAAGAATAAAAAAAAAACCCTATAAAAAGGGGAAAAAGTAAATTTAAAAAATTCCTTACAATTATCCCTTCCCCCTACCGTATAATAAAAACCTTTAAGAAAAAGCATAAATAAGTTAATAATTAATGGGATAACTTATTATTAAAAGAAATTATACTGCAAAATTAAATAGTTAAATAAGGAAAGGATTACAATTAGGACACATTAGCATTGCATTTACTGCCTAAAAATAAAACACTAAAGCAATTTTATAAACTACTCCAAAAGCATAAAACATTTATATTCTTTTAGGTGCGCATAAAGAAAATTAAACTACAGATATTTCTGTTCAAAAAAAATATACTAAGCATAGAAACACTTTAATGCGAATACAGTAAATAAAAGATAATATTTTATATAATAATAAAATACCTTAAATATAAAAAATAATGAAAAACCTTAAAAATATAATTTACCCTAAAGGCATTTTATATATAATGTAATTATAAAAGAATATTAAAAGATAATAATAAAGTTAAAATAATTATATAATGGTTTTTATAATTAAAATTATTACCTATATATGGATTAACGTTATAATTAATTAAAAAAAAAAAAATTTAAAAACCTATTAAAATTAAAGTATAAATAAAATTTTAATAAATTTATATAAGTAAAAATATATATAAAACTATAATAATAAAATTAATTATATAAAATATTAATAAAAAACCTAAAAAATAAACCTATTTATTAGAATTTAATTAAATTAAATTATCCTTATCCTTAAAACCAACTTATTTACCTTTAAAAAGATTTTAATTTTTAGTTAAACCTGTTTAACTTTTAAATCTTTCCGTAAAAATAGCGTTAACATTACTATTAACCCTATAAATAACATTATTTACGGCTTACACAACCATTATAATAACAGTTTACCGGAAGTTAATTAATTATAAAATAATATTTGGGGCTTACTTAAACCCCCCTTATAAAGAAATTTAAAGCCTAAAAAAAGGTATTTCAATAAAATCCCTAAGTAAAACCAGTTACTATAAAAGAAAAGTATCCTAGTACGCCCTATCCACATTATTATTATCCCACATTTTAAAGATAAGCTTGTACATTTTGTAGGAGAATATTTGCTTAATAGCGGACCAGTGTTAAAACCCCTTATCCCTAAGGAATAAATAGGGTTCCAAATTTACTGCCTAAACTAAATAACTAGTAAAATTTTAAAAGTAACGAAAATTAATAAATATATTAAATCGACAACGGTACAAAAATAAAATAAAAGATAATATGTATATTACTATATTAATAACATAAATAAAAATTAAAAATTAAAAACTATTATCGTTATACCTATAATTAATATATAAAAATTAATTTATTAATATTTACCCAATTAAACATTATATTATAATAATAATTAATTTTAATAATAATAAAATTACAAATAAAACAATTTATAATTATAATAACTTTATTATAAAACTTATAAACCAATTAAAAACGCTTAAAACCAATAAAATTAACAAACATAAAATTATTAAATAATTTCCACTCCAAATCCTTTATAAAAAACTAACACACATATTTAAAAAATTTAACTAAAACCTCTAAATCCCTAATTATAACACCATTAACCTTTAAATAAAAATTAACTAAAACGGAATAAAAACATATAAATTTAACAATAAATATTTATAATAATATAAATAATATTTTTATTAACGCACCTTTAATAAACCAATTAATTAAATAAAACTATAACACAATTAATTTAAAAAAGAACACCCCAAATAAAGTTATACATATTAAAAATAAAATAAATATAACTTATACAAAATAAACGCTACACAAAAACATCCCAGTACAATACAATAAACCTCCTAAGTACAAAGGGGTTAAAGTCAGGGTCCTAGCCCTGGTTCTAACTCGCAGACAAAGGGTTAAAAGGAAAATCATTTCCTCCGCCTCCGCCACAACAGTAATTACAACCTATCCCACCCCTTCTTCCACAGCCTTAACCGCAACTACAATTAAACCGCATTACTTTAATATAAGAAAATATAATAATAAAAATTAATTATTAATTAATATTTAATAAGGTATAATAAAAAAAAAATAAAAGGATAATTTATATTAAAATATAAAAAGAATAATAAAAAAAAGTTTTAAAAAAAAAAAAAAAAGTAATAATTTTATCTTTAAACAGAAAAACTATATTATCCCCTATTAATTATTGTAAATACATTATAAACATGTACCCCGTAATTAAATAAAACCATTCACAACAAACATATTTTTTTATAACACTTATTTAAATTAAAATATTATTCTAATACACTTTTTCCTTAAACTTAATAATAATATAATAAATTATTATATAATAAAACTTAATTATTAATTATTACTAAAGCAATACTTTAAAACTTTCTTTTTTAATTTTTATATATTATTTATTTTATTAAAATAATAAAATTTTAATAAAATATAAAAACAAATAATATTACTGTATAACAAAAATTATAAAAATTAAGGTGGATTAAATTTTATCCAACGTAAATACAGTTTTTACCCGGACATTTACTAAATAAAAACACTAACAATACCTGAATTATAAATAACGTTAAAATAAACAAATCGGAATAGGATTAATAATAATAATAATAATAATAATAATATAATTATTTAATATATAATAAAATTTAAATGTAATTTATTACTTTTAATATTTATTTATTTACAAGTTTTACTTATATATCCTTTCCAATTAACTATGTTACTTTAAAATCTTTACGTACGCATTATTATATACAATGCTATACCCTATATAACATATATATTATTTTAACATATTATCTCGCTATTGTACTTCATATCACTTGTCCTGTGGGGTCATTGCTAAACCTCTTAATCCTAACTATCAACACCGAGAGCCTAACTCGTTCCACACCAATGGAGTATTCTCACTCAAAACAGCCCTCCAGCCTTCTGTCGTAGGCTTAAACCGTCTCACGTTCGCTCTTAATCGCGCGCGCCTGTCGTCCCTTTTCGGACCAGGGGAAGTGAAAAACGGGGATAATAAAGAAGGAGTTGCTGCAATAAGATTAGTCGTAGTTCTACATTTAAGTGCTACGTAATTGGACACATACCTCGAGTCGGCAATACCGGCGAATGCGTTGTACCAGGCAAGGAATGCGGCCAAAAGGCCGAATCCACCACCCGCTTGTGTCAACCTTGTACTCGCACCGAGCGCGCCATTGGACTTTGCGTATTCGGAGCATGCTAACATGAGGAACGCGAGGTCAAGGGTAAAGAATAGGAGGAAGAACATGACAGTAGAGCGCAGGGTACACAAGAGCAAGATGAAGGTGAATATGAACCATCCCGTCAAGAAGAAGCCAAGTACTGATGCTTCCTCAGCTGGCGTGTAACTGCCGAAGGTGTCAAAGCCCGGGGTGAGGGCGATAGCGTAGGAAATCCAGAAGCCACCGTACGATGATAGGGCGGTGGCACCAAAAGTGTTGCCTATAGCCATCTCCCTTTATAATATATTAGCAGGCGATGTTGTGGAATGGTGAGACATGGAGCTTCCAATGCCGTCGCAATATAATATTACTTACCACATGCCAGCCAACAGTTGTACGAGACCGCCATACCCATATGCGAGCGTCAAAGCGATGTTCGGGGCGGCAACATCGCGCGCATTGACGTTGACAAGAGACAGAACAAACGTCGTCAAGGCGAAAGCGGAGAGACCGAGAGGCGCAGGGTTGGCGAACTTGCGGTGTTCGATAGGCTTGTATAAACCGGGTTGGAACTCACCACCGAAGGCGGGGAGTCTAGCATCAGGACCAGAATGGGCGTGGAAGAGCGGATTGCCGCCATAGTCGTAACGCTGGGTAGTAGATGCGCCGTTGACATTCGAGCCGGTAGTGGTGGCGCCTCCGATCTCCTTCTCGACGGTAGGAGCATGGTGTAGTTCGGTAGAGGCCATGGTGACGAGATTCGATGGGCCGTGATAATGTGGAGTCTACGTATAATAGATTCCAGACTCACTATCCAATGGAGAGAAGAGAAAGGAAAGAAGAAAGAAAAACAAAACAAGAAAAGCAAATAGGGGACTTTAAATCTCAACTGGGGAACGGGGGAATCTCAAAGGTTTAAATAAAGAGCATGCAAAAAGGGATCTAGGTAAGCAGTGGAGAATGGTCTGGGGTGATGGGGATTACGGAGAAAATGAGAATAGTGTAATTAATATTGGAGTTGGCCTGTTAGCTCAAGTTAGTCGAGTAACTCGAGTACCTAACTTGCATACCTAGCTCTAGCCTCTAGGGTCTTGCAAACCTAGTCTCCTCATGCAGGTAGAAAATGTACTATGTAAATACTACATAGGTATGTAAAGAGATAAACTAAATGGAGCCCTACCAAAGCCAACCAAAGCCAACCGAAGCCAGACCGGAAATAAGACCAGGATATCTTGTAGTTTTACGTATTTCACTCCACACCCTTTACTCCCCCTCCGCCTCATCACTTTTTCGCAAATCGTGTCTTGCGTCTAACCTATGTATCTTTCATGTATATTTCATGTATATTTCATGTATATTTCATGTATACAAGGGGCACAGCATGGCTTTTGCTCTACTATGTATGCGTTCGGGGTAAGCTACCCCAGCTTGCCCAGACAACACCTAAGAAAAATGGCATCACTTTCCACGCTAAGAAGCTAACTAGCTACCAATAGATTGGGTGGCATTGAGACAACCTTTTTTTTTTTTTAAAAAAAAAAAAAAGTTGCAACGCTGTTAGATCAAAATGAGAAATTCGTTATACATAAATTGTGCTTAAGTACAAGTATAAGCCTATGTTTGATATAGCCGACGCAAGGGGGGGGGGGATATAAAATTACTTACATTAAGTATAGGTGTAAGTACCTGAGTGTAAACTACAGTAGGTAAACCGTAGACTTGAATTAGAAAAATAAAAGTTGTTCTTATTTTTCTTATCTATGCGCTCCCCTTTTCACAATGTCATTCAGACCATTCGAATCGGGGTGGCTTGGGGCTAAAAGAGAGGGCACAGCTTCTGGAAGAAGTAGTGATCGTTTAGGTCCGGATGCTGGCTACCTATGTGGATTAACAAGCGGATATAGCTAGATACTTGAAACTGGGGTTAAAGCTTAGCTTAGCGAGTCTACGACTTGCTCAATAGATCCGGACCAATGCTAGACCCATCTTGAGAGCCTAGGACAGGGTCGTAACCCCTGTTAGTCTCCCACTACTGTTTGTAGCGTCTTTTCCCCGCCGCGCCGGAGAAAAGGGACGAGTTTCCAGTCACTCCACTACCATCCTTTTTCATTTTTTTTCATTCCATATTTATTTCTCTGAGGTAATCTATTGAGAAGAGCCGCTTGGCTGAGTAATTCAGATGTGGTCTACGGCTGTGAAGCGTGGAGCGTGGGGCGTGGAGTTTACAACTAACCGCGAGGTTATACGTAAGCAGTTGTTAGTCTTGTCCAATGCCGGAAGCTCAAGCCATACCTAGTACAAGAATGATCAAAGAATTCCAAAGGAAGTAACAATAAAACTGATATCCTATGGATCATCACAGGTAGACAATAAGAGGAGCCGAGCCGCAGGTTTCTCCTTAAAAGTCGGTTTGCAGTTGAAATTAGCCTACCACGTATATGCGGTTTGCAGAGGGAAATAAAACAAACTCGGTGAGAAGTTAGATTAGGTTGATCAAACATACGTCCGATGCCATCAAATTGCTCCTATCCCATTACAACTGTGATAATGGTATGTGAGCAGATCCCCCACCCCCCCTTTGCAGATTCCGGAAGTATGCTTACACGTAGTGTAGAACCCGCATTATTTTATTTTATTTTTTTTTTTAAAAAAAAAAAAAATTAAATAAATAAAAATTTAAGGGTTTGCAATAGTACTGGTGCGGTACACGAGCAGACAGCTACGTTTGGTTCCCATGTCAGCACTACCGCCCGAATATCCCTCTTCTGGATCATTCTTCCGACGTAATCATCGTAATTTCAATGGGATCAATCCAGTCCGTTGCTAACGAAGCTGGACGCCGTTCTGGTTCATGACTTGTACTCTCCCATTTTGCGCGTAACCCATCCCGCCCGCACTTAATACAATAACAATGATCGTCCTGATTTCTGGTGGCTGCCGACCCGAAGCTCTAGATACTGAGAACTTAGTCGGTGCGCTAAGGCTGTTATTGGGCAGATATACCAAGACTATATGAGCGTTGGCTCACAAAAAGGACTAAATCCCCCACAAGAGCGGGGGAAGCGAACACTTCCCCTCATCATCCTCCACTGTCATATCGTGATCTCCAAGATTTGTCCAAGACTCACATCGTTCTCAATAGTTAGCTCTCACCGCTCGGTTATGCTATGTCATTGGTGACTGGGAAACCGCGCCATCCAGCCGCTTGACTTAACGAGGTTGTTCCCTTGGTGCGACTGGCATCGAGCGAGTTTGAAAGAAAATACAGGAAAATGCAGGACCTTTTGGATGTAGTAGTCATCTATACGCCACGCGATACGACTATTGCTTGGCCGCTCGTAGCGTGCCTTACCCCATATTGTACCCCACAAACCAAACTCGCGGAGCTGAGGAAGCTGAGAAGTAGACGTCATATGTGTATTGGTTTACATATTGCCGATGTGCCGCGAGGATTGTTGACTATTCCGTGATACACCCGCCTATTTTGAAGCCTCCAGAGTCTCGCTAGTTTTGGCCTAACAACATAGCTATGATGAGTAAAGGGAAGAAGTATCCCCGTTGCTAGATGGAATCTCACTACCCGAAGAACCCATACGATGCTCTCTGCTTAATGCAATGTCGGGGCATTACAGCGTAGCATCTACAGGATGTTGAAATTTATACCCCTGTAGGTCTTCACTCGGCCAGTCACGGAATTGAAAAGCGTGATTGCTACCTATTCTTGCCAAGCTGAAAAACTGAGAGATGACTATCACTCGCATAAGATTGTTATATGCATGCGTACATATACAGTATATTACCACCGCACCAACAGTAGCAGATTATTTGAAGCAGCCTCCGATGGCTAATAATACGAGCACCCGTTCTTTTTATACCAGGATAAATACTCACATGTGCTAATATCGATTTACTTACGACATGTTGCTTCGCATAGCATCCGCGTCAACGTGTCTCCTGGCACCATCCACGTGGGTTTAAATCTCATTTCGGTGTTAATCCTCGCATCGTCATTTACACGTGGCTACGTAAAGACTGGCAAGACAGGATATCCGCGAGATCGAGTTGTTGAATAAACGTCTCTAGCTCGCGTAGAAGACCACTTCGCTATCCCTTAGATGTTATGTTACTTTAGAAGCAGGATTTCTGACACTTCTAAACATATATGCACTAACAGTCCAAGTGACAATGATGCACTTAGATCTTAAGGAAGGTACCTAGATGTTGTCCGCTTCTCTAGTAAAGGCGACTAGTTGTGGTACTGAATCGCATCCCCCAGTAGCCCAACAGTCTCTCGGGAGAGATAAGCCGCCACTGTAAACGGCACATAAAGAACATCACTATACATATCTTTGGTGTCTATTATTTTATTTTTCTTCTCTGTGGGTATGGACATTAACTAACCAGAGATTTGGAAAATGAAGCTCATGCGATGCGAATCTTCCCCTAACCCCTTTCCCATATGCGCTTATGACAAGGATTTAGAACCACATATTGCTGGGTCTACGTCGGGCAAACGGATATGGCATCGACCGCGTTAGCAGCTTTAAATGTCAAGTACACTGCGTCTATTTTATAGTCTCTAAGAACTTAAGATGGGATATTTAGATTAAAGGATGTCTTTAGGGTGCATAGTTCCACCTACAATAGTCAAATTTCGAGTTTCTTTTAGATCAATAAGCTTGTTCCT
Organism: Daldinia bambusicola; assembly: GCA_022478815.1. NCBI lineage: Eukaryota > Fungi > Ascomycota > Sordariomycetes > Xylariales > Hypoxylaceae > Daldinia > Daldinia bambusicola. Next base: position 324,194 of record MU284083.1, read on the forward strand.
ATGTTCTGAGCTCTACTTTATCTTATAGCTCTTCTGACAATAAGTAAATGTAGCAGTACCTAATGTCTGCCTTACGAAATAACAGCGGGACCTAGTGGAAGGCGTAGTTGACCCTACACCCCAGAGCTAAAGAGAGACCTTTGCATGCAGTAGTCAAAGGGTAGCTGACAAGTTTGGATCAATCCATAAAAACATCTCCCTGGTCCCTCTCAGGCCCACCAGACTCATTCATGTCTGGCATCCAACCCTTCGGCCGCTCATTACCCCGTACTGTGACGCCGTATCCAACCCTCTCTACCTTGAGGACCTGCTCGATCATAATGTCCAGCTTTTTGGCGTATACGCTTGGTTTCCCACCGGCGGGCGGGCAGATCTGAAGCATTGAGCTTACATCCTGGAGGTCATTCAGGATCGTTCGGTCATGGTCAGAGCCTTGGGCGCTCGAGCCTGGCATGCTTCCGCTTAATGCGGTGACGGCAGTTGCGAAGCGCATCATCTCACCTGTCAGATCGAATATACCAAACAGGTAGTCGGGAGCAGTCAGTGGTATGTTAGCTGGGAGGGCCTGTTGGGCCTGTGATGGCGAGAGAAGCTTCTGATGTTGGAGGTAGTGAGAGAAAGAAATTGCCTCGACAAATTCCTCAAGACAGATCAACGGATATCGGTACCGGTTCATCCCCGTTACGTCCGACTCAATAGTGGCTAGAAGTCCTGCTATCTCCTTTAGACGCTCATCGACGTCTGCTTGGATACGAGGGGGGAACGGCTGGTTAAGCTTGCGGACACTGCAAGGTGGCTGTCAGGGGAACAGTAACTTGAGCAACAACTGATATCTCGACTTGGGGGGAAGATGGGGGAGAAGGGGAAGAAAGCGAAGAAAGCGAAGAAAGGAGCGAGAATGAGATATATTATATTACCGTTGCAGCGAAAAAATTCTGTGATACTATTAGCGATAAAGCGCTAAGGAAAGAGGAAGTACTTCAAACGCTCGTTAGCTTACATCTTCTTGCTGAGAGCGGTAACATCTCGAGAAACCTTCCCGATCTTCATACGGCGATCATGATGCTCGTCCAATTCGTCGCGGAATGATTCGAACATGGAAGTGTACTGATTGCGAGGCATATCCCTAGTGACCCTGTTATCCGGTACTTTTTCCTTCCCTTGGTGGTCTCTCTTAATGCCACCACCCATGGCTCGAGTCTTGTTCTGCGGGACGATTACTTCAGGCATTCCTCTATAGTACTAATTCTTTTAGAGATCGTGATAATAGACTATGGCCGTGGTGTTGTACATTGATTGTTTTATTTCTTTCTTTGTCTCTTCCCCCTTCTCCCTTTTTTTTTTTTCTCTCTCTCTCTCTCTTAGGCGTATATTATGTGAACTTGTGTTGTGTATTCATACATAAGTATGTGCTAGTCGGCATCTACGTGTGTAAATATGTGATATGCAAATATGTATGGTTAAGTTGTGCTTCTATCTTTTGATTATCGCGACACGAAACTACGTAAGTACATGTCTTGGCGCTGTACCAAGGTACATAAAACCTACTTAGCTGCTTACCTACCTAGGCAGCCGACCACACCTCGTGCCCTTATTGTTTCACCGAAGATATGCCGACTTTTACAGCTAGAAGTTATTAAGTATCCCCTTTCGACCCTCAAAGTCAAATTTCATAATTTCCTTCTATTTTATCGCGGCTGTCGCCTAACTCTCTTATAATTCTTATTATTTTATGGGTGCGTTAATTGGTCTTAATTGGTATATTCTCTCTGATTTCGTCGAGGTCATGTTTGGACCTGATGAATGATTGGCGCTTGTATTAGGGAACAATCACCGGGAGCGAGAGTTGAACAACTTGTTTGCTTTTATAAGTGCTGGACACCTACCCAACCTCCGGATCACAGTTGATCTGCGTTCAAGTAGATTTATATACTAGGGGGGAGAATCTTGTACTTGAAGAGAGGTAGTTTATAGATCTCCTACTTGAGAAGATGGCCTCGCAAGTCGGCACTTTCATCTCACGCCCTCCTCCTCTCTTCGCGGCAGCCACTATACTCCGTATCGCCATGTTGCTATATGGCCTATGGCAAGATGCCAACTCGCCACTTAAGTACACTGACATAGACTATCTGGTGTTCACCGATGCCGCACGCTTCACCTTCGCGTCTGCGTCCGAGTCGCCATATATTCGCGAGACCTATCGTTACACGCCTTTATTAGCCTGGCTTTTGTATCCCACCACCTGGCCTGGTACCTTTTGGTTCTCGTTCGGAAAGGTGCTTTTCGCAGCGGCCGATCTGCTAGCAGGATACTTGATCATCCGTATACTGCAGGGTCCGGCGTTGCGCATGTCTGAAGATCGCGCGTGCAGGTACGCAAGCATCTGGCTGCTAAACCCCATGGTGGCTACTATCAGCACAAGGGGTAGCTCAGAGGGTCTTTTAGGAGTGCTGGTTATGGCCCTGTTGTGGGCTGTATTGGAGAAGCAAGTTGGGTTTGCAGGCGTACTGCTGGGTCTTGGTGTCCACTTCAAGATTTATCCCTTTATATATGCGCCAGCCATCGTGTGGTGGATGGATGCACAGCGAATGGGCAGGAAACCAGACTCCCAGACACAGGCAGGGGAACCTGGCCAATTAATAACCCGGCCAGCGACGTTGTTAAGCCAGGTTATAGCATTTATCACACCCGACCGCGTCTGGCTTGCAATTGTTAGCCTAACCACGTTTCTAAGCTTGAATCTTGTCATGTACGCACTTTATGGGATGCCATTCCTCACACATACCTTTCTCCATCACGTTACTCGCATCGATCACCGCCACAACTTCAGTCCATACAACATTCTACTTTACCTTACCTCAGCCCACCCAAGCTCTACCCTGGTCAAGGTTGAATCGGTAGCGTTTTTACCGCAGTTGGTCTTGTCAACAGTTCTTATTCCTACAGTTGGCGCGAAGAAGGATCTACCAACTACTATGTTGGCGCAGACTTTTGCCTTTGTCACATTCAACAAGGTCTGCACAAGCCAGGTACGGTTTATCTCTTAGCTCTTTCGTTGCTCTACACCAAAAGTTCATTTCCTACTGTGGATGCCCCCAATGGATTTTTAAATATAGTCATAGATCCATCAGATGATATATACATGTCCCTATGTGTGTGCGTGTGCGCATAGCTAATACCCTCTAAACAGTACTTCCTCTGGTATATGGTTTTTTTACCCTTATATCTACCCAACTCCTCGTTTTTCCGCAACCCGCGTCTTGGCCTATCAGCCCTTGGTCTGTGGGTTGCAACTCAGGCTCTATGGCTACAGCAAGCTTATAAACTTGAGTTTCTCGGTATGAGTACGTTTATCCCCGGCCTTTGGACGTCCTCTTTGGCCTTCTTCTTGGTGAACTGCTGGGTTTTGGGAATTATCATCGGCGATCTAGATTACAGTCCAGAGCATGCAAAGACCAGCTAAATATAGGAATGGTAAACAACGTGGAAGATGAAGATGCGCGTATACCCGTAACTTGATGTACAAGTCTTTTTTAATTAAGTAGGAAGTGAAGCGGAATCGGAGCCGGTAATTCGCGTGGTTGATTTGGTATGGAAAATATACTATCATGTAATCGTTATATTTAATGATACCTCGAAAGAAGAGAGCTGCTACTCGACTGATCTAGTCTATACGTACAAAAGGGAGAACAAGAAACTAGTCCGTCAATGGACCGGCGCCTTTGACTCAGGGAGGAAGAGGGAGAATGTAAAAAAAAAAAAAAAAAAAAAAAAAAAAAAAATCATAGTTATGGCTACGCTCGCTTATCCCATTCTCTCACCTCAATGGTCAGGTTACCTACCTGTCATTCGCCACAAGCGACCTCAGCTCGTATAAATGCCCCCGAACTACAGTATACACACGAACTAGGGCTTCTGGGTAGTATTTACTAATTCTATTGTCATTAAACTTATCCACACGATGCGCCCCTCTGGGGAAATAGTTGAGAAGAGAACTTGCGTCGCTTAATCGAAAAGCCACTGCAATGGGTATTATTCACTTCCTGAGAGCGCAGACCAGTTTATCCCCTCTCTTAGAAACCAACCTGCGGAGAAGCATCCATTTACATATTTCCTCCCCCCGCACTACCTACATAGGATATTGACATCAATATTGTACGTTTTGCATGGTCTTGCTACGTATGATCTCTATATGAGCACCGTATGTACGAGCCATCTAAGTGATGAACAGCCGTTCCCCCTATACCCATGTATGGAGCAGGGCATCGTAATACACGCCACGACCATCTAGCCGTAAGACGCTATTGTAACATCAAGATTCACACGATTGAGATGCCGCCAGAGAGCATGGCATAGTTGGCTAATTTAAGGGAGAGCACTCGTGACTTGGGAAAGTCTGGGTTAATAACCAACCGACCTTCCTTATTATAGCCTACCTCCCCGAAGCTGTCCACCATATCCTCGAAGCGAATATCAGGACGCACGCGGTTGATCTCTGCTACGATCTCCTCGCTCCACACCCCGGAGCACCAGCCATCTCTAATCATGAAATAGGGGTTCAGAGGCGGGACAGGAGAATCTGGAAGGAGCAGGGTCAGTATGGAAATTTGGCGGCAAAGATGAGATTCGGATACTTACCCAGATCAACATATCGGATCCGCAGTAGTTCTACAGATTTCAGACGTTCCAAGGCTCGAATCCCGCCTAGTACGAGTTGCTCAAAAGCGGCAATGAAATGCATGTCAGTGATGCCCGAGCCTGACTCATCCCACTGGGCATTTTGCCGGCAACAATTCTTAACGGTGACATCGATGGTCTTAAGCCGGGTAGTGCGCGGATTTGAATATCTGGAGAGCACGTCGAAGAATCCGGAACAGACACGTCCCGTGTAGGAGAAGTGCTCCAGATTACTTGCGGCTTTCGCCATTTTCTCACACCAGTGGAGCTGCTCGCAAACTTTCATATAGTAAGGGGGAATTGACATTTCCCTCCTGTAGTCACACTCAAGGCAGAGGTTAAGACTGGTGATTTTAGTATCAAGGCACTCGAGTGTGCTCGCCATGCTAAGATAACTCTTGGATTTGGGTTTGGCATAGGTGCCATGCCATTCCTCCAAGTTCGGTAACGCGCGGGAGATAACTTCCCAATCCTTTGGCTGCCGAATAATGTTCCACTGGCCCTTCACAATCAGCGTTCGAACTGACGGAATTTCAGGCAAATTCCTGGCGAGTCCTGCCGGTCCGGCCAAGTTAAACTTCACCCGCGGCGCCTTTTTCCTTTCTCCACCCTCGAGTGTCATTACCCGCGCTTCAGGAAACTGCATGCTCACGAGATAGAAGACCTCTTCGAGTGTAGAGTTGTCAGTTGGCAATGCGTAAGTTGCGCTTGCGATTCCCTCGGGGGAAACTGTCGGTAGCGCAAGAGACGTATCCCCTGGAGTTATGGCGTGGAATTTGGGTTGAAATACCGGGAACCATATCTCGATATGCTTCACATACGTTCGAAGGTGAGGGTGGCGTACGAAAAAGGCCATAACATCATTGCAGCAGTGAACTGTCGCTTTTAGTTTGATATGCCGGTACAGGCGTTGTTGAATGAGATCTCTCCACAAGGGGCAGACGAAAGCTAGGTTAGATAATTCCTTCCTCCTCGAATGTCGCAACGCGGTGCTCCAGCTTCGGGCGTTCATACTGGGAATGTTGAGGGAACTTGGTGATGTGGTAGAAACCCGGTACCCAAATATGTGATCAAGGATACACTCGTGGATCTCGGCTGGTAACTGGGCGAGGGTTAATATTGGATTCTGTTCTGCCACGGCGGGAGTTGAGACAGGGCTCGTGGCCATACTGTCATCGGATTCGGGGCAGTATGGCTGACAAGTTAAGCAGCGGATATCAGTTTGGCCCTGCTGAGCATTGGGGAACGGAGTACTACTGGGGCGCGTCGGAGGTACAAAATCAGTGGACTTGGGAGGCTCGAGAGGTGGGCTTGCGGGCCCAGGTGTGACAGGCGTTGATGTAGTTGTCATGATGGCAGCCAATTCAACCGTTGCTGTGCCTTCATCTTCATCTTCGTCCCGGTCGATGGATATGTCTCTCTGTACGTACGGTTCTCTTGGGAGATGAAGACTTTGAGAGTGGGTGTCGAACGCAGCAACAGGAATGGCGTCTCCATTGTGAAAAGTGGCAGACTCCCTGGTGCCAACCATGATCATTTTTAACTACCGAAAGATTCCAGGCAACTATGAGGTATGCTTGCACATGACAGGTATTTTCAATGTTCCCGTCGACTACCAAAAGGACTACCAAAAGGACTACCAAATGGCCTACCAAATGGCCTACCTAAAGGCCAACGTAAAGATGCCAACGTAAAGGCCTAGCTCGGGGCTCGGGTATGTTTCGGTGTAGCAAGCGGAGTTCGTGTCCAAGCGCATTCAGCGAAAGAATATCGGTGGTGTAACTGACGATTCGAGCGAGATGGCCACAAAAGTAGTCGACTGAACAAAGGGGAGGAGAGTATTGAAACACCCAATTTCGGTGCTGACAGATCTCCCTAGCCGGACAGAAGGTAGAACGGCTAATCGCAAGAGTTACAAAGGGAACGATGATCCTTCCGAGGCGATGCGGTCTGACTTATGGACAAAAAAATGTAACGATCGAGTTGATGGAAGATTTGGGCGAAAACAAGGTCAACAGGGGCTAGGGTTTGAATCGAGCGGTAGTGGAAGCAAAAATGGCGAATGACCACGTGCAACGAAAGTGGTAAATGCGGTATGGTGACTATGGTGACTATGGTGATTATGGTGATTATGGTGATTACGATGGTCAAGGTGACTGATGATGGTCGAGATCGCTCGGTACGTTGTAACCAGGTTCGACTCGTAGGGTTCGTAAGTTGGAGTTTTTCGATTCGATGTAAGAGTGAGAGAGAAATCGGGTATGGCAACAAGTCATAACAGTTATCGTCGTCTGTTTTCCGATGATGCAAAGGGGACGTGGACAGATTTGCCGGGGAGGGGACTTTTACATTTCGCGCCGTCAAAGTCTTTTAAGTTTTGGGTACCTACGAAACGTAGCGGCGTAGGTATATCGAACTGTAAAATTATGTATGTAGGTACATAGTACAAATAGTTGATACGAAAAGTCGAAAGATGGATGGATGGGGGGACAGCTGCTACGAGTAGCCGGTACAAGTTGGAGATTAGGTAGCGCCTGCATTGATACCTAGGCTAGGTAAGTTTCTAGGTATGGTATTGTACAATACAATACATGGTTACCAGGTAATTACCAGATAACGTGCTGTTATCGCCTTAAAAATCCCAAGCTGCCCGTACCTAGGTACTATGTAGTTATCATGCTTATGACAACGCATACTTCCTTTTTTTTTTTTTTTTTTTTTTTTTCTTCTGTAGAGACCCGACCGTAAAATTAAATAATAACAACGATATATAAGCATGTACATCTCTTAAATAAAACATAATGCATATTATTTTTTTTTTTATCATTTTCGCTTTTTTTTATCTTTTAATGCTTAACTTTTACGCTTTCATTCCGCATATAATACCGCGAAGCAGTTTGAATATTTCTTTTTGATATGGACTTTTCGAATTTCCCTTTCTCAGGTCTCATAAACCTATATTTACCTTAGGTTAGGTTAGGTACGTACCTATCACACAAACAAACATACATAATACTATGCATGCACGTATGTAAAATATATGTCGGTACAGGGTGCGTGTGCATGCTCGATATACATATATCTTCATGCTTCATGCTTCATGCAACTAGCCTGGCAGGGTATTGGCTTGTGGGTTGCTGGAATAGCACTGCCGCCTTGTGGCATTAGCAACGTGTACGAACTACATACATTACTACAGTACATATGCGCCTCTAGTCTTGTTGGTGCCCGTTGGCGTCTGTTGTTAAGCTTTGAGTGGACTAGCTACTTGCAGTAGATCTTCCATTCGATGGCTTAGGCCGAGACCCGTTCATGCCTGGGAGTGGATCCTATTTGATCGGGATTACTTGCATGACTGGTTTCTTTTTCTGGCCGCCATCCAGCCATCCATCCATTGAAGTCGTCTAGAGTTCTGGATGAGTCGTGATAGTACGAGATAGGACATGTGGCAGCTGCCCTTATGTCGTTGCTGAGGGCTAGTCGTATAATGGCTTGATAGGTGCAAAAGATAGATTATTGAACGGACTAGGCGAAACGTAACTTATAAGTAGCCGTTCCCGGCCCCGCCGACCTAAGGACTTAACTTTGAATATAGATAGATATACTGTATCACGCAACAATAGTGTGCATTTGCTGGTTTGTGATCTCGGGATTTTAAGCGAGTTGTGACGGGCGCAGCCGCGGATCCGCCCACCAAGGCTTAACAATATCGAAGGATGAACCAAACTTGATAATATAAATATTAAGTAAGTGATATTTAATTACGTTTTGATCTTTCAGTTGTTAGGCAAGATGAATGATTTTTGAATATCACGTGTCAAACGTCCCTTGCGTGCCTAAATAAATATAAGTAGGTAGATATATATATATATATATATATATATATAACATGTAAGGGCAAATGGCATCTCCGATACTTGGTAACATACATAACGGGCAAGAATACTTCCCTTAGGTAGGTGCTTGCTTTATTTACCTCATGCCAGCGAGTGTTTATATTCTTACCTGTCTTTTAAATACTATGTATCTAAATATATATCGTACCTTGTATGTGCATCATGTATGTTGTAATCTTACGCAGGTACTCTGTACCTAATCCAGATACCTGTTGGTAAGCTACGGCGTAAAAGTATGTACTTATATCTCGGTAGATCATTTCGAGCGTCTGTTGTTTCAATTAACTTAATTCTGATATTCTAACCAACCAAAAGTTGAGATTGCTGAAACGTCCTTCAGATGTGAGGATCCACTATTACTTTAAACAGCTTAACGCGGCAATCCCTAATAGTCCCTCAAGTCCCTCAAGATGTTTCTGCTCTGTGGATCCCGGCTCTATTGGGCAGTTGAGTACAAAGTACATAACGTATCAAGAGCTCGACTTTCTTTCGATTTTTTGGGGGGGCTTTTCGAATTTTAAATAACTACATAGTACATACATCTGCCTCTTCACCCGCACAATTAGAGCCGCCTTGGTCGTCCGATTGCGACCTAGACGACCTAGACCACAGTATGCTTACATAGTAGAAGTCGAATCTGTCAATTCCTCCGAAATAGCACCACTCGCTAGGAGTAGCCGCAAACCTCAAGATACTTCGCTTCTACCGAGCTTCTCTGGCCTGGACCTCTCTGGTGCACGGCTAACACGTCGCGGAGCCATCATCTGTTTGTAGTAGTTAGGGTTCGGAGGGATCAATGACGGCTTCGGACTAGTCCGTCCTAATCTGTTATTGTGCAGTTCTACCAACGATTGCATCCTACAGGCGGGCCTCATTCATATACATAGTAGTTACCCACCGTCGCCGCAGTTGGGTTCATGCGCGCGGCTGAAGAGTAGCCGGATTATCTCTTATAAATACGTGGGCTTTCGCCCCCGGGCACTTACCGTTGCTCTTGTGATCCTAGAGGATCATCTGAGTTGCACTCCTTAACTGAAGAATATGGACATCAATATGAACATTAATATAGGCATTAATAGGGATATTAGTAGGGACACCACTCACTGTCCTTCAATACCTATTTACATTACAGATCAAGATCGTACGAGACTTATCATTTTATTGACTCGGCTCTGACTGGATGCCACAGATATGGGAGGGTGAGCAACGCGTTAGTTGTTAAAGGATTTCCTTCTCCTTTACAATAGGTAGTTACAACCCGTTGCTCTTGGATGCGAGAGAGGTTAAAAGAGGTGCAAGCAAGACAGATTCGGCGCAATATGGTGGTCAATATGGTGGTTTGTTATTGTTTTCTGTGCTGCACCACGATCGCATCTAGTCGACCCTGTTACTTTCCCAGCTGGCCTGTCGCAAGGCCTTGTTTGAGATTGACGAACCGACAAGTACGCAAATGTATGCTGGAGGCGCCCCAAATCCCTGCCACTTGAGGATCAACGCCGGTGCCCCCAGGGGCTCATGTTTGACTTGGCGGTACTTGGCCGTTACTTGGCGCCTATGATGATTCCCGCCTAGCCTTCTGCGGGCTGGGTTTGCGCTGCTAATGAGTAGCCTCCTTACATAGTACGTGCAAAAACGAGCCTCTCGAATCTTTTCCAGTACTCATTACCGATTAACAAGGTTGCTTGCTCCATGCTTTCAAAGCCTATGGTCCATGGTCCATGGTCCATGCTTAAGGGGTTGATCTCGACGGGGCGTGCTTTATGGGGTTACCAATCGTAGTGTGTTATCCATTCCCATTGTACGATTCCCGTATGCAAATGCCTACTAGATGCCTTATTCAGTTATTTTATATGCGACCGGCTAACAATCTTTTATTAAAAAGACAATGCCCTCTCATTTCCCTTGCCTGTTTACCTTCCCGAGTTTGCCTGTCGTCTCTCAATAACCCTACCACGTTTTTTCTTTCTTCTCATTTTTCTCTGGGTCAGAGTGGATCGTGAAGGTACCGATTTTTTTTTTTTTTGTCTTCGTTGCTTTCTACCTAGATACTTAGACTTACCTTCAACCCTATCTACCTCTTTTTGTTCCTCATCATTCACTTGAACATATTATTATTATTATTATTATTTTTCTCATAAAAATTACTTTCGAATCGGCGATTCGATTGTAGTCTCTCATTTTAACAGTACATACCATCTAAGCCCTTCGGCTTCGAGTCCCTCACTAGCGATATCAACAAACAGTCTTGGATCATTCTCGATTTGTCTGGTACAAAAAGAGGTGAAATAAAAGAGAGAATCCAAAGAGCCAAACCCACAACTCCATACCTAAATCGTTAAAATGGCTCCAAGCATCGCTACCGTTTTTACCTCTCTCCTTGCCCTCGCCCCTTTGGGAGCAGTCGCAAGCCCTTTGAATTTATGGCAGCCTTCCGGTCCCATTGACCCTCCATCAAGCCCTTCTGGATCAGTAGCTAGTACTCTAGCCAGCACCATTGCGGCCTTTGTCAATAACCCGCATGCGACAGATATAGTGCCTAACTCGTACATTGTTGTCTACCACAAGAATTATACCGACGATGAAATCGACCAGCACCAACAGTCCGTCAAGGTGGCCGTCAAGAAGCGCAACTTGAACAAGCGTGGGCTTCTTGGCCAACTCCTCTCCACAAGAGTCCGTACATTCGCCATGTCGGGTTGGCGTGCTATGTCCCTGGACTCGGATGATCTCATGCTGAGCGAGATAAATAACATGTCCATGGTTAACTACATCGAGGCCAATACCTATGTTAAGGCTTCCGGTCTCGTAAACCAGGCCAACGCACCCACCGGTCTGGTCCGCCTCAGCCACGCCCAAGCTGGGGGTCGGGGTTACGTGTTTGACGACTCTGCTGGCGAGGGAATCACTGCGTACATTGTTGACACTGGTATTATGACAACGCACGAAGATTTCCAAGGACGAGCTGTTATGGGGTTCAATGCCGTTGAGGAAGAAGAGGTATGTATAATCTCTGGTCTGTCTGCTGAATTGTCGTCAGTTAGGCCTTAAATATACTAGGGGAGGGGAGCCAAGCTAACCGAATAACAGGCCACTGATCTAAATGGACACGGTTCTCACGTTGCGGGTACTGTCGGCGGTGCCACGTTTGGAGTTGCGAAGAACGTGCAGTTGGTTGGTGTCAAGGTCTTGGATGCCCAAGGAGGTGGTACTAACGCTGATGTGATCGACGGTCTCAACTTTGTTGCTTCGGATGCTAAGAAGGGAAAGTCGGTCATGAACATGTCTCTTGGTGGGCCCGCCTCTCAGGCTGTTAACGACGCCATCGAGCGCCTCTTTTCCAATGGTGTCGTTCCGGTTGTCGCCGCAGGAAATGAGGCCCAGGACGCTGCCAACGTCTCCCCCGCAAGCAGCCCCAATGCCATCACCGTCGGTGCCATCGACCAGACCAACGACCGACGTGCCAGCTTCAGCAACTTTGGCAGCTTCGTCGATGTATATGCTCCTGGCGTCGACGTCGAGAGTGTCGGTATTTCTAGTAACGATGCCACCGAGGTTCTTAGCGGTACTTCTATGGGTATGTTCCTAATTCTTTATACGGTTGATGCTGTGGGATGAATAGTTGGCTAACAGGACTGTAGCTTCTCCTCACATTACTGGTCTTGCGGCCTACCTTATGTCTCTTGAGGGTATTACTGACCCTACCGCCGTGTCGGACCGCATCAAGGAGCTAGGTAGTGCTACTGGTGCAAGTGTCCGACGGAACGTCAGGGGCACCACGAATGTCATCGCCAACAACGGCAACCTATAATTCATCACATGAAGTCGTTTACGTCTGATTATTTACGGAGAGTTTCGATTTCAAATTGGAGGGACCTCATACTATCACTTTCTACACGGACCTCATCCCAGCGCATATTGTGATCAGCATCTAGCGAAGCATGAATTCAATACTACATATAGCGATTTTTAACAAGCGGCGAACGTTGAGCCTTGTTTTATACATTTTTTATTTCTCATCCGGGACAAGGATATATATATACGTGGATAGCGCAGCAAGGTGTTGTGCTTGAAATAGATGAGCGACCATGCATTATAGAGAAGATGATAAGAAGCAAAGGTTCTGCGGACGTGGATGCGATCATTCTCATGATAAAAGGCCGAGTTATTAGTTCCAGCGGTGTGTTATTTGATACGCTGATACTGTGTATACCTGAGCCGGTAGATATCCAGTATATAATGAAACTCCATCGATACATATTTTCACATCTCTTTAGCTAGTACGGTTTTTTTTTTTTTTAAAAAAAAAAAAAAAAAACAAAAAAAAACAAAAAGTTATAAAGTGTGAAAACGTGGGTCACTATGCTATCCACCTAGTTATTCCCCCGTTTCTAATTCAACAAGGAACCTATGCACTTAATCTATCTCTCGGGCTTAAATTATCTACAAGCCGTAATAAAATGGCAGAATTAGGCGGGTGGGTATCGAGGCAAGCGACGGTAATATATAATACGAGTCCGCATAGTCCCCTAGCTCGCCGCGGTCCCAAGCGACCCCCTTCGATGGGCTTACGCAATATGCGAATACGTCGGGCGGATGTGAGACAGAAGGTTGAAGCCAAGCTTTTAGAGGCGCCAAGCTTCTAAGAGCCTGAGACCGATTGAAGATGAAACATAGCTTGGCAAACTTCTACGGTAAGCCGCCAATATCACTGTGTACATACACATAACGCCTCGTGAAATCCCCTCATCCTTTTCGGCAAATGCTCCCGAGGCCCAATACCGGGAACGAGGGATGGTCGCTGTGGCGTTGTTAATACCTAACCTGACCCAGACGACGCCGTATTATTTTTTATTTTTTTTTTTTGTCTTCTTTTCTCTTCTCTCTCTCGTCCGTTCCTTTTTTTTTTTGGGGGGGGGGGGAGGGTGGAGGGGGAATAATAAATAAAATAAATAAAAACACTAATCGTATACCAGAGGTATCCAGCTTGGACTAACCAATACCCCCATAGCCCCCCACATGCGGAAAAACATCAATGGTTCTGCTTAGCCTTCTTCTTTGGACGTAAATCATCCGAGTACATCTTGAAGAAGTCCGTGGGCTGGGTAGGGTGGTTCCCGGTGACGTCGTGGAACGCCGTGGTCGCAATGTAGTTGGTCTTACCCTCACGCACGAGGCTGTAGTACTCGAGTAAATACTCCTTCTCCGACTCATCAACCTCGGACGCTTGTGCTTTAAGGATTTTCTTCGCTTCCGCCCTTCGTTGTTCGGTGCCTTTAGTTGAGTTCTTGATGTATAGTTTGGATGTAGGGAGCTTACGGTGAAATATCTTCAAACTGCATTGGACTGTCAAGGGCTGTACTTGCCGCTGTGGCAAGTTCTTCTCCGGCGCATAGCTGAGGACCTACGTTATTGAACAAAACATTCAGTTCTTCCAATTCTGACTGATCTCGCGACGGAGTCACCTGGGATACAATTTACCAGTAACGATCATCATCTGTCCGCGGTGCTTGTCGTCGAACCCGTGAGGACCTTTGCCGGACAAAACGTGGGCAGCGACTTGGGCAATATCCTATAATATTGATAAGCAAAGGAAAACATGCGTCTATTCACAACGTTGGGACTCATACGCCGAGAGCCACCGGGGCAAACTTATGCTCCTTTCCGATGGGTAGCGGAAGGCTGCCTTCGGACTGTGCTTGAGGTGCATAGAGCAGTATATTTTCAGCATAAAAGCCCGCCCTACCCATCACGTTAGACAAGCAATCTGCCGCTATAAACACACGCACTTACCTGATCACACAAGGGGAGTGCCCAAGCGGAGCCGACGGATCCCCCTTAGTAGACAGGACTAGACTCTCGAGCTCGATGAACTCCCTTAGGCGGGGCTGGCGCCTAGAATCTGCGTAGTCGGCGCCTGCAGAGCTGATGAGCAGCACGTTTTGTATGCCGGCTTTCTTGGCGGCTTGGACTAGTTCCACGCATATATCATGCTTATCCTTATGGGCCGGTGGCACCAGGCAGATAGTGTCGCAACCTGTCTCCTTGAGAGTACTCGCCATGACTTTCTCTCGCCCGGGAACATGATGAACAATTTTGGCGCCGAGCGACTGTAGTTCCTTCACATGATGGTGTCTGGGGTGGAGTGTTAAAGCCACCACCGAATCAACCTTATCGATGTCCGGATATTTGTCTTGTTGAAGCAGTAAGTTAGCAATTAGATGGCCAGTCTGGCCCTCCGCACCAGTGATGCATACGTTTCGCGACATCGTAAAACAGTTGGAGCTCTAGGTCATAGGACGGGTCCAGTTCTCTTGTCGCAATTGAGGTAGAAATATTATATTTTATTAGTTGAGAAAAGCTAGAGTCGAATATTGAAATGGTCAAGTATTACCAGATCATCAGTGTCATCATGCATCATGCATCATACATCATGCATCGTGATACCGGTGGAAGAGTTATTGTCCTTCACGTTCTAGTTGCGTCACCACCCAGTCATCATTAAATCCCTGCCCTGTTTGCCCATGTCGCAACAAGATATAACGCCAAGGAAGTATTCCCAACCGTGTCATCACTCTGTCAAACGTATCGAATAATATTATGTTGACGATCCACGACGGGGAACCCTATTCGGGGATCGATCAGGTTCAAAGCCCGCCGTGTGCCTACGAGCCGCAATGGGCTCGGTACTCCTCGCCATAAAATTTTAATATCAGCACTTCTCGGCACAACCGCAGTCATTGAGACAGACTGGACTGTAATTTGACATCCGTGCTTATTGTTCCATCCCTAGACTGCCCCTTATTCCAGGCATTGCATATGCTGCGTAACGAAAACATGGCTTACTCACGGTATTAGTATATATTAGTAGCAATAATCTAAAGGGGATGCCTCATCATCTCATTGCATGGCCTATCATGCTTTAGCCCATTATTAGACGGCGATCCTCTAAAAGAGTCATACCAGCGCCATTTGCGTTATCATACATCTTCTGTGTCGTACCGGCCAAAAACGCCCGCTATAACTCCTCGTGAGCTAAGGTCGTGGTTGTTGTGACTGTTGCTTTGGCTGCATCTCTCAAGCTGGATGCCGCGGCTTTGTCGAATATCAGGTCGAACCTCGCTCCCATATACCATGCCAAACCAAGCTATTCGTATCTCGTTAGATTTACCTCTGCGGAACGGGACTTGTACGGGTGCATTACGTACCATCAAAGCAGAAACCAATAGAAGCACAAATACAACAGATCCAACCAAGAATAAAGCTTCCCAGAAATCATTCTGAGCAGCCTGTTGTACCTCTTGTCCCTCCGCTTCTTGCACAGCACGGAACTTCGTTGGATCTTGTGTTGGGAATAGGGTTTCAATGAATTGCTCGATCTGTAAGTTTGGGGTTAGCAACAGTTAACTGAATGGCGTGAAAAGGTGAGTATAAGCTACCTTGCCGCAAGCCACACTGATCTCAAGGTAGTGAGGGTCTCTTGGGTCGTTCTTCTTAGCTATCCTCCTTGCATATGTCTTGAATACGTTGCAGACGGCTCGCAGGTTCTGCGTTGACTGCATCATCAGGCTACAAGCATCGCCTTTCGTTATCTTAATGTGGCTATAGAAGATCTTGGGATTTTGGAAAACAAGCTCAAGGGTGGCGATAGCCATGGTCTGTGGAATGGCAACGAAGTTGAAAACACTCTGCTCCTTAATGCCGGCCATGTAAAATAAACATTCGTCGGCATGCTTCAAAGCATTGAGAACCATCTCGGAACTGCACTGAAGAGCCTGAGTACGGTACTTGGGGTCGAACAAGTCATCCCACCTGTCAACGTACTTACCCCAGACGTCCTTGGGCCAGAATCTACGCTTATCCTCAAAATCCTCGTGTACATCGCGTATAATATTGGTTTTTTGCAAGAATTGGCCCATGCTTTCGGACAGCTCCATGCGGTCAAGTAGAGCAGGATTCGCCGTATTGCCTTGCACGAAGATGCGAGTTAGGCCCTCCCCTACCAAGCCAGCAACATAGTGGCAGTATTCCTCATACTGCTCGAGCGACTTGACGCCTTCTTGGAACTCCGCATTCAGAGCGTAGTCGGCCATGCCATTACCCATCTTGATGGTGATATCTTCTATGATATCGTAATATTTCTTGTCGATCTTCCTCAGCTCTGCGATTACATCGTCGAAATGGACGAGCAACTCGCGGTCTTTCTCGTTGGGGCCGCTCCCGTTGAAAGTCCAGCCATCAATCTTCAAGTACTTATCGAACTCGCGTAGCATAGGCTCTTTTGTCTTTACGGGAATTGTCATGTCATCTTCGATGGTGTCCAATCCTCTTAGCACAAGATAAAACAGGGCAATAGGGACTAGCATTTCGGGTTGTAGCTCTTGAATGACAGTAGAAAAGCTGCGGCTAGTCATATTTAGGAAGTTGAAACATGATCGTAAAGTGGGAGCCTCTTTGGAGGGATCCCGCTTATAAACCGGCTCGTGCCAGACTTTCCTACGATGGACATCCTGGAGTCAGCGATACGTACGCCAGAAAGGATAGAAGACGAATAGGACCGGCCTTACCATTGTACGATTGACCGTAGCTGGACTGGGTGAAAGAGGTAATATAGAACTTCACCAAGACCACCCATTTTTGCGGATGGTAGTATATCGAAGAGTGTCGAGTGGTTAAGGGGTAGGTGTCGGTGTGAGAGGGCCGAGTATAAAACTCTGGAGCGACGGCAACGCGTTAGGGAAGAGGTAGGTATTAAACGATAGCAATAGTGTTCAGAACAACATGATACAAAGAATTATTATTACGATAGTAGGGTAGATATACTGACGGACGGAACGGAACGGGGTTTTGGTATCGAAATAAATGTATGTGTTTTTCTAGAAAAATCAAGTTGACCATTTGGGGGACTTTGAGAGACACTGGAGATTTTGGGAACTGCCACCATGTCGAAAAACATTGCCGGGAAGAAACAAAAAAGTCCGTCTCCACAGCCAATTTCAAGGAACCCAATGCAAGGTAATATAGCGAATCAGAGTCTGCCCACTAAATACCAAGCGAGGCGCTAAGTTTCCGGCTTGTGTGAAAGCTGTTCAAGGAGAGGGAGAAAAAAAAAAAAAGAAAAAAGATTAACGTTTTGACTAACTAGCCTAAGGAAGGGGCGCTTTACTACTGTAAGTTACCAAAAGCCTCCACTGCGGGGTGCGAACACCGAGTTTACAGGAATGGCTGTAAAGGTAAAAAAAAAAAAAAAAAAAAAAAAAAAAAAAAAAAAAAAAGAATACACATAGGTAATTATGGCGTATACTATACAGAAATATATATATAACTAACACAAAATGTTCTGTAACCTCGCGACACATTTAAAGTTATCATCTTCATCCCTAGGCGTTGGGGGTGCATTCACTCATGTACCTATAAACATCGGAATACTGAGTTATTTCCTGCACCATATGTACCTAGGTATCTACATAGTCTAATCAAAATCTACGTTCATGTTACATGCAAGCATATGCAGGTACGGTTGTAAGCAAGGAAGCAGACCGTTACCATCTTGCCGCCATTTGGTACTGGGGTAAGCCTCCATACAGAGCGGTAGCTCGTATGAATTCCCCAACGATAGGATAATGCCTACATATGTAGATGATCTATATAAAATAAAATTGTTATGCTAAGTAGTGTAGAGATATCAGGTATGGTCAGGGGGATGCTAAATCATTAAGCTCCTAAATGTTGTGCAGTACAATACTTAGACAGTGGTTTACAGGTTGGCATTTTCAAATTATGGAGAATTTAGCTATAATGTATAAATATCGAATCTAAAACAGCTACCTAAGCACACCAGCAAGTTTTACATAGGTAAACTTATAGAGTTACATAAGAAGTTTATACATCTGAAATTCGTCCTTGCTATGTAAAAACAAGATATTTATACACGTGAATTCATCTGAATGGATCCTTTTCCAGGGCCTTTTCCAGGGTTGCCGATCAGCCGGGAACTTTGGGCGCACACGCCCGCGTACCGGGCCCGACCTACATCACCAAGACAATTTTGCCCCTCCAGCCCTCTTAAAAACTCCTGAAAACAGCAATTACCAGGTACGCGACTGCTAGAAGGGGTAGTTGCGCCCCCTAATCAGTGCCTCCTATATGCCATACATATATTAACCAAACAGCTTAATACCCAAAGCAACTCCCCAAATTTTGCAAAACTAAGATAGTCATAATTAATAACTGATAAACTTTATAATCTAATATTATATCAGCCTTTTTATTTTCCTAAACCCTCACGATTCCATAACTCCGCTGCTTTTGCATTATTGCCCCCTTAAAGTTCGTCAAAATCCGTGGTCCCTCTTCCATCCCCCGTCTACGTGTCTTATATAACGACTGTAACGACTACGCCAAACCGGAACTTCTCCTCCGAAGAGCAGCATATCAGCCATGGCAACAGCCCACGCGACCAGGGAAAACAGATTCCTCGTCTGGGGTGGCAGGGGTTGGATTGCCGGCCACCTTGAGAAGCTCCTCAAAAGCCAAGGGAAAGAAGTCTTCACGACGACCGTCCGTATGGAAGATCGCGAGGCCGTTAAGGCAGAATTGGACAAGGTCAAACCCACTCATGTTCTAAACTGCGCTGGCTGCACCGGTCGTCCCAACGTCGATTGGTGTGAAGACCACAAAGAAGATACGATTCGCTCCAACGTTATCGGAACGTTAAACCTAGCTGACTGCTGCTTTGCTGCTGGTATCCACTGTACCGTATTCGCCACCGGCTGCATCTATCATTACGACGATGCCCATCCGATCGGAGGTCCCGGGTTCAAGGAGACGGACCCGACCAATTTCACGGGTAGCTTCTACTCCGAAACAAAGGGCCACGTGGAGGAGGTGAGATGACGTTGTTAACTAGTAATTCGGAATTTAAGAACGGTTTGCTTACACAACCGCCAGATAATAAAATATTACGCAAACTGCTTAATCCTCCGCTTGCGTATGCCGGTGTCAGATGATCTACACCCACGCAACTTCGTCACTAAAATTAGCCAGTACGAGCGCGTGGTTGACATTCCGAATAGCAACACGATTCTAACCGACCTTTTGCCGGCGTCCGTGCTGATGGCAGAGCATAACGACACGGGGGTCTACAATTTCACCAACCCCGGGGCCATTAGCCATAACGAAGTGTTGACGCTCTTCAGGGATATAGTCCGTCCAGGATTCACTTGGAAGAACTTCTCTGTGGAGGAGCAAGCTAAAGTGATCAAGGCCGGTCGTAGTAATTGTCTGCTAGACACGGAGAAGCTGGAGAAGAAGTTGAGGGAGTATAACTATTCGGTGCCTGAGGTCCACGAGGCTTATAAGAAGTGCTTTGAGAGGATGAAAGCTGCGGGTGTGAAATGAGCTTGGGCACGAGTTTCGTAGGCGGCCTCTCTAAACGACCAAGCCACAAAAACATATTTGTCGCATGCGATGTGCCGCATATCCTATACGTATTATCCTATCCTGTTCTGTAACTCACGGCGCTATGGGATGGGTTTATTAGATGACTAGTGCCTATATAGTTAGATGGTTAGGCATGGGAACTGCGCTGATTTTGGTTGATTTGCAATAGAGAGGGGAAAAAGCGACGTTCCGTTATGTTCTCTTTAGATCCAAGAGAAAAACACCGTAGAGAAACAGGGCTGTCTATTGACATTTACGGTATATGTAAACGATATATATGTGAGTATTACCTGATGTCTCAGGTACTTCGTACACAATGCAACTGGCTTCCATAGATAAAGTAATACCTGAGGAGATAGCAGGATGGATGACTGAAATGGTGGGGCAGACAGAATATGAAATTGAC
The DNA here is from genome assembly GCA_022478815.1 of Daldinia bambusicola. Classification (NCBI taxonomy): domain Eukaryota; kingdom Fungi; phylum Ascomycota; class Sordariomycetes; order Xylariales; family Hypoxylaceae; genus Daldinia; species Daldinia bambusicola. Next base: position 344,612 of record MU284083.1, read on the forward strand.
CCCGCCTCAGGTGTAGTGGAGTAGAGTTAAGTAGAGTGAAGTAGAGACATAAAGTCGGGCATACGTACCAAATCAGCTAGTTAATACCTAATACCTAATACCTAATACCTAATACATAAAGAACTGCACTATCAGATGTCAGCGGCATCTTACATACGCCAAAAAAAAAAAAAAAAAAAAAAAAAATTGTGGCGCTGAACACTGTGCCACACACCCTATAGGCTAACTCTCGTCATAGGCAAGAGACATTGTAGCTCTCTTCTTTTCCCTTTTTTTCTTCTCTCGGGTATAAAGTATTCTTCAATATCCACCTCGTACTGACCCAGCTGCCCAGGTCCCAAGGTACGCGATTTAATGTATCTCCCCTCGAACACAACTTCCTATAAATATTAGGTATTAGGTATACATAAATATATACATGTACCTACCACCCCCCCTAAAACTGTTTCTCCTAGAAAGTTAATAAGTCAAAACATCTGAATCATCTCACCTTTACCACATTTTCCTCCACCTCCTCTTTGTCGAGCCCAACGCTAACTCAAGAACTGGTTGCCCCCCCCCCCCCCTTTTCAGAGATTCACGTCATCCAGCATCTATAAAATCCCCACCCGCAATACAGCAATCTAGACTGGACCCTCGCACTTGCATTTACATTCGCATTTGTGACTGGCTAGAAAAGCAAGCATGGTAGTAGACACATCATATTACGACGCTCTCGGCGTCCAGCCAACAGCTACCGAACTCGAGATCAAGAAGGCTTACCGCAAGCTGGCTATCATCCACCATCCAGGTGCGCGCATCCAACGGCGACCTTAGTCCGCTCATACTAACAAAACACATCCTAGACAAAAACCCAAACGATCCCACCGCCCACGAAAAATTTCAGACCATCGGCGAAGCCTATCAGGTCCTCTCGGATCCTGATCTAAGAAAGGCATACGATAAATATGGCAAAGACAGCGCCAAACCTACCGAGGGTTTTGTCGATCCGGCGGAATTCTTCAGTAGTATATTTGGCGGCGATGCCTTTGTCGATTGGATTGGAGAGATTACTCTCATGAAGGACTTGACTACCACTATGGATATCACTATGGCTGGGGAGGAAGAAGGGGACGAGGCGGAATTCCCTGGTACTGAGGAAGCTATGCGCGAGAGTGCAAAGGCAGCAAATACCGATGCCGCTGGTGCTACTGATGCTACTGATGCTAATGGTGCTACTGGCGCTACTGGTGCCAGTGACGTACCGAAGCCTACCGTAGTCGAAGATGAACCTGAAAAGTCGGCCGCCGGGATACATCACGATGCCCCAGCCGATGCACCAGCCGATAAACCACCAGTCCCCTCACGCGGCGCTTCACCGAGTCCCAATGCTTCCGGTACTTCCACGCCGTCAAGACATGCGATACCCATCCGACCTGCGCTCATGGACCGCCCGTCGGATGATGCACAGTTGCAAGGCCAGTCAGAAGAGGAAAGAGAGCTGCGCAAGAAAGAGAAAAAGAAGGGTGGGCTGACCAAAGAGCAACGAGATCAGCTTGCTGCCTTCGAGAAGGAGCGCGCTAGAATCCGGCAAGAGCGCGTCGACACACTCGCCAAAAAGCTTGTCGACCGTATATCAGTGTGGACAGAGACAGACAAAGGCCCTGATGTCACGAAGGCTTTCGAGGACCAGATCCGCCTCGAGGTGGAAAATCTCAAGATGGAAAGTTTCGGACTCGACATTTTGCATGCTATCGGTGCCGTGTATATGTCAAAAGCGACTGCGCTCCTCAAGTCGCAGAAGTTCCTAGGGATCGGCGGCTTTTTCAGCCGTATGAAGGATAAGGGAACTCTTGTCAAGGAAACCTGGAACACCATATCGTCGGCCATTGACGCTCAGCAAACGATGGAGGAAATGGCGCGCATGGAGCAGGCGGGCGGCGAGGACTGGACCGACGAAAAGAAGGTTGAGTACGAGCGCAGAGTCACAGGGAAGATCCTCACGGCCGCGTGGCGGGGTAGCAAGTTTGAAATCCAGAGTGTATTGCGGGAGGTTTGCGATAGCGTTCTCCATGATAAGAAAGTGCCCTTGAATAAGCGTCTGGAGCGAGCACAAGCACTTGTTATTATTGCGGATATCTTTCAGAAGGTATGTGCTATTTCTTTTCCGCGGCGTGGCCACCAACCGCATCGTTATACTTCTAGACAATCTACTAACACGTTACCAGGCCCAGAGAACAGAAGAGGAAGGCGAGTATATGGCATTCGAACAACTAGTTGCCGAAGCTGCTATCAAGAAAGAAAAAGAGAAAGACACAAAGAAGAAGGGGAAAGACAAGAAGACTGACGTACACAAGGAAAAGGCGTAATGAGCCTGTCCTGTGGATGGTCGTGGACTCGCTAGGAGTTCACTTTTCTGGAAACGACCGGGATACATTCGAGTTTCATTCTTACTGTCCTTGAGACAAAGGTTTAGCTCGATGTACATCGAAAATTGAATAGGAGGCGGCTTGTCTGGGGATTATAAAATGCGAGGAGCAACTCGAGCACTTTTAGCGGCGTAGAAGTATCAACGAAGGGTACGGGTGATCAGATCCGGGAAGGAGACGGAAGATATCATAAACAGTTCCTACGATTCATAGACTGGTTTCAGGGAGTCTTTGGCCAGGATGAAAAAAAGCTCCTCATAATATCACCAATGCATGAACCTCTGTGAAGGGAGACAATCCACTCCATCTCCTATTTTCTGAGATGTTCTTTTACTCTAATCACAACATTGGAGAAATGTTCATCAGGGCACTAAACGTATTTAAACGTAATATTTAATCATATAGAGGAAAATATCGAAAAAAAAAAAAAAAAGATATTACCAAGCGTCTAGAGGGTATATAAAGAGCATTTATCAGACTTTAGCCATGACATACGCGTATAACTACCTAGGTAGAATTAATAAAAGAGAATAATATTGAGTATCTGACGTAAGTTTATTGGCAATAGCGGACAATGAACTAGAAGATTGCAGAATACGAAGGCAGTAATTAGGCTCTGAATAATGGTGGTCTATGAAGTTGAGTACCTAATCTATGTGATAAATCCTGTAGCCACCTATCCCTCCCTTCTAGAAGTAACTTGGTGGTAACTATGTGCAGGCATAAACACGTACATGTTGAGCGGTTTTGCTACCAGTGTCCCAATTAACCCAACTTTAGCAGGTCTCGCTTTGCGGAACTGGAGTTGGTATATCTCTTGACGTTATTATAGTGGACTTGTGATTGCAAGTATCAATCCAATAGAGCGTAATGCTCTTCCCTGAACTGAGCAGACCCAATCATGAAAATCCTAATCAGGGCAATGCCTGTTATAGAGTACCTGGCACTAAACTATTCAATTGTTGCTATCGACCCGCCAACTTTCGCTCCGTCGGAGCATATAGGTAGCCTTGCGCACATGAGTGGGAGGCCAAAAAAAAAAAAGATTCCTCTGTGAAGTCGACAATTACGGATAGACATCCCCGAGTGCGGCTCCTAATAGAACTTGCGTCCACCTCCTATAGGTGTTTTGTTGTGACCCATCTATCTTTGGGTGCGTGTAAGTAAGTGCTGGCTCCTTTATTCGCTATTGCTTGTGGGTATCATTAAGAGTCGAATAAGAAAAAATAAAGATCTGTCAAGAGGTGTGGAGATGGTCTATCGACTCAACGCCTGTCCGTCATAGGCTGTGGGGGTATCCATTGGTGGTACAGCAGAGAATAAAAAACGAAACAAGAAGACAGAAAACAGCTGAAAGACTTGAATATAAAGTCGCCCGGTACATAAGAAAATGTACCCCAGAGGCGACGCAGTTGGTTGGGTTATATGCTGTGATGAATCGTATCCAAAATAGAAGGAATCTCGTACCAGTACTGATGTGTCACAGCTGGAGGGACAATAATTTCCAACTTTTATCCTCCGTCGACTTGGAGTTCTATCCCACTATCCCTATCCTGTCGCTCTGAACCGCCCCAGCCGGCCAAACTGATAGGGTCATCAAGAAATTTTCCATCGAATTCGATCGTATTATCAGATATACTGTTCGCAGTCGAAGGGCGATCCTCCTCCTCGTCTGGAGCCAATACTCGTCCGCCCAACTCCACACCGACGATAGGAGCACGATACTCGAGGGCTTTCTTCCCTTCATTGATGAGCACTTCTGTCCAGTCAAGACACCTTCTAATGCTCTGATTGATCTTCTGCGAATCGACGAGTAACTGTTGATGCTTTGATAAGTCGAGGTGTAACCGTTCCTCATCTCGCTTTCGGTGTTTTGCGTCTCGTTCTGCTACAACACTTGGGCTAAGAGATTCGTTTACCGAATCGCTGTCAGACAACTCCTCTTCCATCTCCATCTCCTTCTCCAGCTCTTCCGCCTCAGAATTCTCATCAAGATCTGAAAGATCTATTACCCCTAATCCTTGTTCTGACGCCCCTTTTAATGATGTTTGGCTCTCTACTACGGTTGACGCAGTTGAGAGTCTACCGGAGCGGGATAAGCGCTGATATCTTCTCAGCTCTGAAGTCTGTTTCCGTAATTTGCGCTCAAGAGTCCGGTTAATTGCTTCTAAAGACGCATTGGTGATTTGTAAGTCTTGAACTTTGCGCTCCCGTCTCGCGTTTGCAACGGATTCATTCACCGGCTCTGTGGGATTGGCTGGATTGGTGGGACTCTGTAAGCCTGACGGAGCTTCGTCTGGTGAGGCACATTCTTCGTTCTCAGCAAAGTCCTCAGCTGCTTGAATTATGGAAGCAAGTGTCAAAGGGGCTGGGGTAGGGGGTACGGTTATCGGCGGAGAAGTTTCGGGCGATACGCGAGAGCTCGTTGGCTTCGGAGTAGTAGAGCTATGGTCTAACTTGACTAAGCTACCTGTACGAGAATGACCGCTGGTTCTTGATAGGCCAGTGCTAGACCGGCGGAGCCCAGGAGATGGCGCTAGCTGAGGAGTAGATAATGCCGGTGGACGCCCTGACGGGATGTTCGTGGTCTTGGACGAAACTTGCGAGCCTTGCGACGAGAATTTCGCCGGGGAAGCAGGCCTCTGCGCCTGCGTGTGACTGCTAGCCGGAGGATTTATTGCCGGGCGGTTGGAGGGTGGTCTGGGGGCTGTTGAGACTGTTGAACCTGAGCTACGAGATACGGGAGGTGTAGGACTAGACCGCATCTCCGGAGTCCCATTGGCGTACATAAATTTGCTGGAAAGACTATCCTGAGAATGGCCGAGGACTGGTGCAAATGGTGTCGGGTGAGAGGGCTTGTTCTCTACCGTATTTCCGTTGGCATAGAAAATAGTCGGACCCTTTGCTTGGGCCGGCTTAGAGGAAGAAAGTGGGCGTGGTGGTTTCGCATCGCTTGCGTGGAAAAACTTGGACTCTATATTATAAGCGCCTTCTTGCCTCCTATAACTTGCCGTGTCTGGAGATGCCGAGCCAAAAGAGGTCCCTGACCTCCTCATGACATCCCCATCTGTCCTCGGGCTCGGTAAACCGAAGCTGGATCTGTGATCCCAGGCATCTGACTTGTCTGGATTGGGTGTTCCATTAGGTGTGTTGTTAGCACTATCGACACGGGTTTGCCTCGATCCAGAGCGAGGAGTGACATTAGCGGTAAGGTGAGACGAAATGGACGACGAGTCATCGAAATAACTTGAACGGTTGGACGGTGCTTCTCGGCTGGTGATGATTGCGCTGGGTGGATGCTGACGCCGACCGGTTGAGATTGCCGCGGCAGACAGACCGGGAGACTGGGCTCCAGTCTTTGATGCGATCTTAGGGGTTAAGGGGTTCCTATTTACGACCCTTGCGGCGGAGGCACTGAGCGAAGGCATTTGCGGTCGGCTCGAGTTTGGATTCGGGCTGGCAAGCGGAGGGGAGGATGTGTCGAAGGGCATGTTTCCTGTTCCTGGCTCCTTTAACAGGGGAATTGTAACAGGCGCTGCATTTTGGTTCCGTCTCCTTAGGGGGGCTCTAGAAGACGAGGACGCGGAAGAGGAGACAGTTGCTGCCGTTATGGAGGTCTTGGCAATGGTAGTGGCGGTGGTGGAGGTGGATATTATTGTTCTCGTCCCTGTCCGTGTACCGGTGCCTGTGCTCCCAGACGTTCTAGGGGGCTTACGTCCAATTGATACCAAAGATTCCGAGGATGGCAATCGTTTCAGCCCCGTCTTTGTCACGGAGTGGTAACTCGAATCCGAGGCGCGCGTGTTGGTAGACGAAGAGGGTGGTTGAGTTGAAGATGTATGAGGAATGAAAGTCGTGTTGTGCATCGTTAAAAGTGAAGAGAGGTACCTTAGGTATGTAAATTACCTAAGTCAAAAGGCAATTTAGGTAGGTCGAACCCATGTTTTTCCCTCTCACTCCTTCCTTCTCCCTGAAGGTCGCAATTGCATATGATGGCCTAAACGGCGCGGTTCAGGTCCCCACTAAACAGGTTGTATCTTGTAGTGCGATACTGCGATAATAAGCCCTACCTTTCAATGGACTTCTATTGGCGGTACGGTTTACCTGACCGGATACTAACTGAGTGCGCTTGTGCAACGATACTCGATACTTGCATGCACCTTTTTTATATAGCATGTGACTGCTTCTTATGAAAGCGGTATAACCGAACAATTGTGGGAAACAATATGAGAGAGGAGGGAAGGTAAAAAAAAGAAAAAAAAGAAAAGGTAAGGAGGTGCGTAGAAAAGAAATCGTCTGGAATGCTTCCGTCGAATTTGACTGGATCAACAATTTCGCTGCCCACAAATAAAAGGATGACGTCCCAAAACATACGTCTGGTTTCTTGTCTGGGCACGTCCTCGTGTCTGACACGCCTAGGTCCGCTCTCCTGTCTTTTCCTTTTGTGAGGTTATTTACTCATCCCCTAGGTATACGTTCGCATAACTAATGCCGATACATACGTGTAGTACAAACTGTAGATGCCCCCCCATGGCTCCCCGCAGTTTAGGGGGAATAATACGAGCGTATTAAGTTACAGGATGCGCAAATACCTAAACATAGTAATGTAGGGCGTACATGTACGGAATAGAGACTAACATAAATGTATAAAAGAGGAGCATAGGAATAGGACTTGCATAGGTAGTGTATAGACTTGCATATATAGGAGGTACATTAGGTGCGCTAATGTTTGGCAAATTACTGCCTGACAGGTACCTAACTATCGACTTAATTAGGTACTTCGACAAGCAAAGCGCACTAATTTTGACAGCGCTGTACAATACCTTGCCTGCCTGTAACTACCTAACCTAACTAATTTAATGTACCTAGGATCAAGGTTACCCAGGCGGTGAATTACAATTGCACCACCCAGACTACCCAACCTCGTTTTTCCCCTCCCTCCGTCCATCAAGCGCGAGATCGGCTGAGTTGGCGGCCGGTACCGTCTGCACGACATTGACCACCAAAACTTTCGATTGTCGGAAACTAGATATTTTTAGTGCCGGCAAGGCTAGGAAAAGAGAAAAATTCAACAAACACCTGACTTGCTGGTGAGTCCATCCTAGGTAATACATCCTAGGCAATACACCCTAGCCTACCTTGACAGGTGTGATAGGCGTAATAGGCGATCAAGTAAACGGGGGAAAAAAAGGAAAAAGAAAAGGAAAAGGAAAAGGAATTGAAAGGCCTGGGTCAGGTGCGTGATCCGGTAATATCGTCTGCATATCGCGGCGATGGCGCTCTTGGGCTTGTCGCTGGTTTTGGCTTCTGTGATCTACGCCGCCATCTGGAGGCCGCCTTTCATCCAATCCCTCTTCTCGATATGGCGCGGCGACCCTCAAATCCAGCAACCGCCAACAACGCGCCGTCCTTCCTCAGCGGATATCACTGTAGAATATGACGAAGAGGAAGATCACTCGACCGCTACGACAACCGGTCGCGATACATCATTAACCACGACGAGCCGAAGACCTGTTACGACTACTGCTGCTGCCGGTGCTGATACGGTAGCTATGCCTCCTCCGAAGCTCGTAACAGAGCAACCGGTAGAAGTCTCGACGAACTCGCAACCCCACCCTTCGCCCTCGCCACAAACGACTCCCAAAGCGGCAGCTTCGCTCCAGCTCGGCGGCGACAGCATGCCATCGTTCTCGCTCTCTCCCGAGCCCCCCGCCTCAGCAGCAGCCATCGCCCGCACCGTCGAAGCCAACACGTCGCCATCCGCCCTCCCAACATTCTCCGCGCCCTCACCTCCCCCCCAACCCATAGCACCACCATCTGCCGCGCCATCGAAAACCTCCATGGCACCCCCTCCTCGTCCGCCAACTCTAAACAACGTCAATGGCGGCCCTTCGCGCCTCGGCGTACCTCCCCGCGGGCCTGTTCCCAACCGCCACCAATACGACCGGCAGCCTGGCACGTCGACTCTGGCCCCACCTCCTACGCACTCATCCAAGCCGGCAAAACCATCGCGCAAAGTAACCCTCGAGCCGGGCCGGAGTCCTCTTGACTGGGCGCGCCTATCTAATAATCCGTCTGCCGACCTGCGTAACCTGGGCCCGGGGGCGCCGTACCTACGCGTGACGCCGAGCATGCTACGGCAGCAGACAGGGCGCAAGGGAAAGGACGCGTGGACGGCGCTGGGCGGTCGCGTGTATAATATCACTCCCTATTTACCCTTCCACCCGGGCGGCGAGCCCGAGTTGTTACGGGCTGCGGGGCGAGACGGGTCAAAATTATTTGGCGAGATCCATCCTTGGGTTAATTACGAGACGATGCTATCGAGCTGTCTGATCGGGTTGCTGGTCGAGGAACACGAAGCGAAGAGTACTGGGGAGATGGATGCCATGGACTAGGTGCCTACATCTATCACATCAGATACCTAGCCCCCTATATGTGATCCAAAACCACCGACTCCCTTTGTATAAACAATAGACTGGGGGCAAGAGTAGATATAGATAACTGTACAGCATAGCATGGGTTGTGTATTTGTTAGAAAGACGGGTGAATGGGCAACAGCAATTGGCATGAAATTGGGTCAGTTCAGGTCTGATGGCCCTGGGATATATTCATGCTTACAGGTAGGATATGGTAAATTAGGTATAGAAGCGAGATACCCCTTTATATAGATACAATGCCATCGAGTAGGAGACAAATAGCATTTGACAACTTCAAACCCCTTTCATCTTTTCCCAAACCTGAACCGTAATCCGTCATCGCTCTCGTCGTCGCTAGCAGCAACAAATCCTGTTCGAGATCTCTTTGCCGGTTGCTCTTTCGCAGGAGGCGGTGCTACGCGCTTAGACGCTCTCGATGGTTGCGTCTTCTGAACCGTGCTCTGTGGCGTTGATCCGGTTGATTGCGAGCGTGAGGTCTGTTGCGACACTCTACTTGTCCGTGTCCTTGATGGAGGAGCTATAATATCATCTTCACTTTCGTCCTCCATATCATGCTGCTCGCCTTCGCTGCTATCTACCGGCGGAAGAACTTCAGTGGAAAGTTTTTGCCTCTGGTTTCCGACTTTCTGCACTGGTGTATTACTTGCCTGAAGATCATCTCTTTCGGCCGTGCTTTGACTCCGACTATGCGTTTGGCTTTGCTTCTTCCGTTTCCGATGCTGACTTTCGTCTTCAAGCCAGTAGTCATCTCCGATACCAAAGCCTTTTGACTTCACTTCTTCGAGTGCCACGATAATCCGCTGTGGCGCCCGTCCCTGAGCAGCACCCTGTGGACGGAATTTCTTGAAATTCTTCCGCCCATTCCACGCAGGATTCCAGCGGCCGTCGGCTATATCCTGATCCCGGTTGCGTATTGACGACGCTCGGCGCAGTTCCATAGGCTCCTCAATGTGCAGGCGGCGGATCTCCGCTAGGTCAAGGCCCTCCGATGCGGTAGCAAGTTCTTCCCTTTCGGCCTTTGCACGAGCTTCCGCTTCCTCTCTATGTTGTCGTACCACATCAAGGATGTCTATTTCCTTTTTGATCTTTGGGACCTTGGCTCTGAGCTGCTGCGATTCCACTATAGACGTTTCCGGTGTTGGTTTGCGAGGAATGGGATCTTCCCCAGCGGCAATGCGCCGACGCTTCACCTGAGCAGCTGTAGGCGCGAAATCGTCCATCGTGCCTTGACGTTCTAGTAATGGCGGGCTGCGGCGTTTTCGTTGCGACTGACGGCTTGAGTGGGCCGTCTCTTCTGGCTCCTCCGAAGCAACGTCCTGCGATACGAAAAGTCCTTGTGACTCCGCCACTCCCGCCTCAGATGTTAAGATGGTCGGAATAGCTTCTGGTATATCATCGTCTTCTAAATCCACACCGAAACCTTTGAAGCGACTCTTCACAGCCCCTCTTGCCCGCCTTCGGATGGGTGGTTTAGATGGCTGAGCTAGGGGCTCATCTCTGTCTACATTCATAGCTTCTTCGTCTGAACGCTGTGCTTCAACTTGTGATGTTTGCGGCTCTACTTCAGCCTCGAGAGGCCGCCGTAGAACACTGGCGTCATTATTAAGAATCGCATCAAGGAAATCTTTCTGATCGATAAGTCTATGATCCAACCTTAACGAGACGGATCTATAAAAATCGGCGAACCAATCAGCGTTCTGAGGAGGGCTCGGTATCCATCTGACAACGGCTACGCCTTTGCCCTCACTTCCATCTTCAAATTCTCCCATGCCTTTCTCCCCCGCTACGCCTTTGATGTACCTAATAAAGTCGTCGATCTGTGTTTCTCCTTCGACTACTTCGCTAAGTAGCGCTTTACCCCTGCCAGTTGCTATGGGCTCGAGAAGGTTATCGTATTGTTTTCTATTGTAAAACACGAAGGTGTAGCCGTGGAATATCTCAGCACGGTCAGGGTTAGGGGCAAAGGCTTCTACTGGTCTTGGGACCACCTCGTCTCCTGGGGGCGGGACAAATTGCATGGCATCGGGCCAATTCGCGTCGAAGTCGCTTTCCAACGCGCTCGTTGCCGCACCATCACCATCATTCTCAGGCGTCGCTGCAGTGATAATAGCATTGTAAAACCCTTCAGTAACGAGGTACCGCCCGTTCACTAGGGCTTGTAAGCCCTTTGGCACGTTCCTCTTCTTCGATACGACATGGGTCGTCGACTGGACGTCATAGTGAGCAAGAAACTTGACATCAAGTTGCTCGAGGTCTTCGCGTAGCTTAGACAAGGGATCCGCGCGGAGTTGATTAGCAGTGAAGGAGAAGCTCAGGACTACAGGAAACCAGGTGATGCTAAGGCGGGTATACATAGTTAGCTATTTTTGCACACATGACATGCTCTACACCGACAGAAGCAACACACCGAAATTTAGGCGGAAATGTGCCCATCTGGAGGGTGTTGACATCTTGAGAGAGGACACGCTTCTCGCCTTTAATCTTCTCATCATTGATTCGCGTTCCGCCCTTCGAGCCTAGGTCTTCTACCGTGATGCGTGATCGACTCGACACATTTTCCTAACAGCAGGTTTCTCAGTAATGGAATACATGGCTATCGAGATATATTGGGGCGACGTACGCCATCTCCCTCGTTCACTTGATCGACTTGTATGGTGACATGCTTTCGCGACACCCTTTCTGCTCCTTCTCCTTTAATGGCAAGCTGCCCAGCTAACTTTGCATCAGCTACTGGCGTTCCAGGTATAGATATAGAGACGGGAAAGCGGGCGCATACGTTCAGCGACGGTTCGACCAAAGAGGTATCGCTTCCCTGGTCGCAGCCAAAGCCGTTTCCCTAGAAAATAGCGATTTTGTTAGCAGTCGGAAACAAATCTCTACCTAAGGTAAGATGCATCTTACCACCGAGGGCGTCACCCTCGTTTTCCAGGAGCCACATGGTGGATTTAACGTCGGGCTGCGGATTTTAGCGGACCCGCGCAATAGAGTTGCAGTGGTTCCATATAAGTTATATCTTACAAGTGAAAAGATGGAAGAAGAAGCGTGAGGCTAAAGGCGTGTCGAAACGCGAAAGGAGCTCGCTATCACGTGTAATAAATACGACGTTAAATGACTTTTTGAATATACGGACATATGCACCTAGGTACATGTAGGTACCTAGCATTTTAAGTTTAAAAGGGACAGGTACCTACAACCTTAGCACCTTATGTATGCAGCTCCGCACGTAATCCGTATAATACAGTGCATAGAGGTATGCTGAGAGGGATAAATTATACTGTGAGGGGCGCCTTATGCACATACAATACAATATGGAAATGGCAATTGGAAGGGGGGGAGGGGAAATCAACTGCTCAAGCCTCATATCATTTCTCTCTGCAGCCTCAGTAAGGAACGCTACAAGGTACTGATTCTTTTCTAATGCGAGAGCTTTTCGGTGCTTATGCCCTAAGGGCCTTCTTTGGAGGTCTTCTTTTCACAGGAGTCGCTAATGCGCAGATGAAGGTCAGCAGCTTTGATGGTGCTGTCACTAAGGAAGAGCTCAAATCATTCAACGACCACATAGCTACTCTGAAGCCTGCTACCGACAACAAGGGAAATCAATGGGTGCAAGGCCATAGCGGAGAGTTGTCAAAGGCGATGGGCCTGGTCTACCAGATGGCTGGACAGCAAGAAACTCTGGACCAGATCTCATATTGAAGACAGACAAGCTTTATAACCAGAAAGTGACCACCGGTGATCCTCACAAGTATAGCGCTGCCTATTTAGACGGGGCCAAGACCTATCTCAAGCAGGCGGATTTCTCCATGAGCAATCATATCTTGAAGCGGTTATTAGATCTTGCAAACGGAAACAAGATGTACTTTGCCAAGGATGTGCCTTATATGAGTGGGAAGCCAGTCCCCTGGAATCAACAGATGATGTTCAATTATGCGTTCATGAACCTTTGCAGCGCGCACAGGACTCTCAACGACAACCCTAAGTTACTCGCGAAGTATAATTCGATCTTCACCGCCAGCATAGATTGGTTTTTTCACGGAGGTGGCGTGCGGACTAAGAAGAGCAAGAAAGGAAGTACCATGTACGACTGGGGCTATATCATGCCGAGAACGAGTAGCGAAGACTCGAATCACGACGCACTTGGCGTTGCTGGATTTTACCACACCTACATACACGGCCACTATGGTATCACGGTAGACCAGATGAAGCCGTTCGCCAACATGTTTGTTGATGTCATGACCCTAGGAGACAAGAAATATGCCGGAAATGTAAACGACAGAACCGACGGTGAGGGTCACGCGAAATCTACCGACGATATTCGTAGTGGGTATCTATTTCTGGCTGAATTTCGCCCCGACGCCTACAAGAGCATGATGCCGGCCAATCTAGTAGTTGGGGGTAAAGGAATTGGGAGCGCTGATAGATTTTCCCGTTTCCTCTGGGTGAAGAATCAACGTGCTAGAGCGAAATAAATCAAGTTGTTTCATAGCATGGTAAATGTTCTGGGATTAAGTGCCTCTCGATCACTCACAACCTAACTAACCACGCCTTCAATGTAGGTACTTTTATAAATTTGATAGTTATACCATCACTGCGTAGAAAACGAGTTAATTTCCACATACCCGTAATGCTTTTTCCGTTGGAAGGGATTCGTTACGCAGCTGCAGGCCATAGAGCAAATCCTGAATGTTTCTTGGCGAGTCCTACACAGCAAAAGGGATCAGAACCCCTGTCATGCCTTGGCGTCTAACACATGTGCAGAGCAGACCTACCACTTTAAACTTCTGGACGCCAACTTGACATCTCCCAACATATTTATATTATTTACACATTTTGGATTAGGGATTACCTGGCTATTTCTATCTTTTCCGACCTTATTCTGGTCAAGTAAACAAAAAGGGGTTTCGACTTGTTGCATTCTGCATTCTGCACGATGCGACGAGCCACGACGGCAAAGCGTAACGTATTCTTCATAGCATGCGTCCTGCCCTGCGCGGTAGTCTACTATTGTGCGAAATACTCCCTGCGCGCCGTCGGAAAGACTTTGATCGTCGTAGATCGTGCTCGGCAGAGTCATCGAATCAGGACACGCAAGCGTCCTAAGTCGAAGCCGCTGGCTGTGGTTCCACCCAAGTCCAAGGGGACAACCCACGTTACCGGCACCGGCACAAAGACTTCCTTTTTGGACTTACCCCCGGAGATCCGCCTCATGATCTACCATCTAGCTTTAGGAGACGAGGCAATCATACAGATCCGTGCTAGATACTCGGTCCGTGGCCCGCGGCCGGAGACGTGGAGTCCAATGCAAGGGATCCGAGGCGAGCTTGACCCGCCAAGCGAGACGCTGCGCCGGACCATCGGCCTAGGCGGCTCTCCCGCGCGGCAGATAGTCATGCCGCCTAGAAGCGGGTGCGTTGTATACGGGGTCCCATTGCAGCTGATCTGCGGGGAAACGTTCTACTCCTTGACGTCGCGGTCCCAATACCACAAACAAGTCTTCTTCACCGATCTGCTACGCGTGAGCCGGGCCGTGTACGCCGATGGGCTGGACCTCCTGTACGCAAACCACACCATCTCCTTGTTCGGCGTCGAGATGGCGCGGTACTTCTGCCGGAACGCGAGTCCCGAGGGCATGACGCGGGTGCGCTGTGCGCATGTCGCGCTTCTCATCCCCGCCTCGACCTGGAACTCCTCGCTGCAGAAGAAGAGCATCAGGGACACAATGAAGCTACTACGCAGCGCGCTGCCGCACTTGCAGCAGCTGGATGTCGAGGTTGCGGTCACGTGGGGCCAGCCGAAGGATGCGAAGCGGTTTTGGAGCTGGTTGGTGGGGGATGATGTGCTGGGTCAGTTTCGCGGGTTGGACGAATTTGTGCTTAAGGCGTCCGCGTATAAACCGTTTGCGAGTAGGCCGCTTGGGGGTATGGAAGCTTGGACGCCGGCGTATGCGATTCTGGAGTCGTGGGATGATGGTGAGTATCAGGCCCTGAAAAAGAGGGTGACGAATTCGGGTGAAGTAGCTGGTCCTTTAACTATTTTCTAGTTTATTATTATTTTGCATCTTGTCCCTTACGAACTATGAATTATCAAGAATGCTTCGGGTTTGCTATGCCAGATGGCTAGGTTGTCACACTACGGTACTGACTTGCACTACCGATCTTACGAATTATGCTTTTATTATTTAATGATTCATATTTATGTACAACATACGTATCGTATCGTAATATTCGTAAATCCATTCGTGGAATAGTAAATAATATCCATCGTCATGTTGCCAATGGATATCCTAGCTATCGACAACCTTTTCATTAAGGAAGAAGTTGGTTACTATACTTCGTCCTTTATCAACCATCTTCCCCTCAAGCCCTTTTTACATTCATAACGTCGTTCCTTGGTTCCTTATTGAGTTGCTTAATAATAACTTCGTGAATGTCTCCGGCCGTCGCTCGACCTCCGATAATCCCTCCCATCAGAATAATACGCCGCGGGCGGGGCCCTCGGGCTTCTACCCCTCGGCTGCTCAACGTAAACGGGCCTCGTCACGCTCACGACCGATGTACGGCGCGGGCTATGATGATGATGAGAATGGCGGGAGCGTGACCTGTGTCCATGCGTTTCCCGGGGATACCGCGTGGAGCTATGGTAGTGCGAAGACGGCGGCTTCTCATGATCCGGCTCGAATGTCGTACCCCATGCCCCCGGGTTGCGGTAGTTGACGCATGAGCGGATGATCCAAAGCAGGATGAGGAATCCGGCGATAGAGCCGATGACAATACCAGCGATAGCTCCACCTGAGAGGGTCTGCGAGGAGTCGCCGTCCGTCTGCGCAACGACCGTCGTGGTGCTTTGACGAGCGGTGAGGACCTTAGTGATAGCTTTGGGGATGGTCCTTGTTGGGCTGATATGTTCGAGCTCTCGGGTTAGGACGCGGCCGATAGAGGAGGAGCTATCTTTGGCTGGCGCTGGCAAAAAAGGGGCCATGATGGGTATTAGTTCTACCTCTAAGTTAGGTAACCTTAGTTCCTAAGGCTCAACGGCTTATACTGGGATAGACCTCGCCGTCAGCGTTGGTGACACAGGGCTGAGTTAGAGTTTGACGTATGCGGAAGCTAAAAAGGAAGACGGGTAAGACATGAATCGTGAGAAAAGGATGGGCAGGTCGACTTGAAGTACTACGGATGACATCTCGATCGTCCCAGCATATAATACAACGGGCAGAGGATAAACGATGACGCCACGGCTGCAAAAATTGTAACCTGATATGTAACCATGCTAAGGTGTGCCTGGACTAGTACATGGTAGTATCTTAAGAAGGGCTGGCAACCTTGTTCTCCTTTCTTCAAGATGGAGTCGTCCTACCATGCCATCTTAACGTCTTAACCGGATGTGTAGATAGTGCTTAGAGGTTATGCCGAGGTGGTAGCATTCGCAATTCTTGATATGCAGTTAGACTATTCCTTTTCCTTGCTCGTTAGTGTCTGGCGCGAACAAATGCTCCGGCGAATTAGGTCTTACTATTGGCCCATTCCACTCCCTGGCCGTAATGCGGCTCATTATGATGTAAACGTGAAGGAAGAGGGGTTGAGTATCATGTTGCAAGTCCATCACCAGTAATAACGGATTTTAAAAAGTAGCAGAATTGATTTTCCTTTCCATACAGCTGCCATGCATCTCTCAGCTTTGATTATCATCAGGTATACCTATATTAGATGTCGTATTCTTATACGAGCATGATATCACTTTACATATCACATGCAACAAGTGCATCCGAAACTAATTAATTAACCTGGTTACTCCATTTTCTATTATTGGTGGTAATTAGTGGTACGGGTTAATTCTTTAAGCGTTCGAAGACCTACATAGTATGAGTACATATAAGAAGCCATACTTTACATGTAGATACTCAAATGATCTCTATGGTATCATAAGGTTACTCGGAACTAAGTATCAGATTAGCCTGGGTGATTGATTCTTAACGGTATAGCTCTAGTCTAGTAAGATTTCTCTTTTACCTACGTCTTTCTGGGCTCTTGTTTCTTTACAACTTTACTCATGATAACGTAGTCTGGAATGAATTCTTTGCCAAACCTTAACTTCCGAGGCTCTGGCGATATTTCGTCTTTTTCGAAGCCCAACTTCTTATAGAAGGCAGAGGCTCTTTGATTGCTCAAAAAGCAAGTGAGCATCACTTTCTCGATAGGAGGCGTGTTTACTGCAACGCTCTCAAGGAATTCCATAAGCGTTCTGCCAAGACCAGTCCTGTTGGATGTAAGTAAGTCTCCCCCCCCTTTTTTTTTTCTCTTTTTCTTTAAACGGGATAGGTAACACAGATTGGACATTACTATACCCTTGTAGCTCCAGTTTAAGATGAATCTCGTAGCAGTATACTACCGGTTCCCCTTCTTCATACGTCGGCATTAAAGACGTAAAGCCACGGACGCTTCCTGCAATATCTTTCACCAAGATGTACCTCAACTCGGGAGACTTCATTTCGGTCATCTTTTTATTCGGCTTCCACCCGACTGATGACGACTCATAATCAGTCCGGCTAGTCTCTTCTACTAATTTGAAGCATGCGTCGAGATCCTCATTATCCAAATTACCCGAGCTGGTAAGGCTGAGCGAGAATTTGTCATGCGTTTTGGGGTTTATCCACTCGGTCCATGTAGACGAGCTGGCGTTTGCGCACTTATATGTTAATGCGTATTTTCATATGGACCGAAGCACAGCAGAAAACCTTACTTAGGACATAGATGCTCCTTGACGAAAGTCTCGTCATCCTTCCTGTTTGCTCTCTCAATCGGGTTCGTAGCAGCACGTCTGCGCTTAACACTCTGCTTAAGGCCCTTCATTTTCGTCTTAAACGCTCGTACAATCGGTCAAAGCTGCAAAGGTGGTCAAGCTGCGTTATCATCATGCGTGGAGTGAGATCGTAGTAGTAATTTTTTTCTTTTTTTAAAAAAAAAACAAATAATTTACATGGTTAGAAACGGGTTCCTTTCGAGTGTCGGCGTGACGGCGTGACGGTGTAAATGTGATAATGGTTGCAGGGCAGTGGCTTATGTAAGTTTGTGTAGTGCAAGGGCACTGTAGTGCAAGGGCACAACTGGGCATAACTGGACGGTTAAGCTCTTAGTAATACCGATCTATCTTATCTCTCTTATCGAGACCTCGGTCTTTAGATGCTGTCAGCTTAATTGCATAATAATTTCTGAAGCTGAAGAATGCATTTGATGGAATTTTGTATTAACTCTCGATCCCCAGTCCCAATCAGAATTCTCTCCCATGCGCCTAATTCGAGGTAGAACGAGTCTACACTCTGTCATTACCTCCCGAAGCTATGCGACCAGCTCACCGAAGAACCGGCTGGGTGCTGCCCTGAGTCTGGATCATGTGTGTATATTCTTATTCTCCCTGATCTCCCGGCCGGTATACAACTACTTGTTTTCACTGAGATCCGAGGGCTAATATGAACATCCATCTAGTTCCTCCTGCGTTCACGCGCCCTATCGCTCTATCGTAGGATAATTCGCAGTACAAGGCAGATTAGTGACCCGACAACCCGCGCCGAAACACGCAACTTTGCGCGCGGGGAATTCGAGCGGCACCGCAACGTCACGGATATAAACCATATACGCTATCTCTTATCAACCGGCAAGACGGAATGGGAGGGCATGGAGAGGTATATTGGAGGCATATAGAATCATAATACGTAGGCTTTTTTTATGGTAGCTTATGATATACGGCTATAGGAAGCCATGATTCGGATTGGCCAGTCTAAGTCCCGACTCGACCTTTGCTTTATAATAGTACACTTCCTGGTCTACCGAGTACGTGTATCGTACATGTTGCGTGCCGTCGAGCAAGGACGCAAGACTCAGAGAACCCCTGAAATGTTGCTCTCTCGTCGTTTTTGCCCTTTTTTGATCCGTCTGTAAGACCTTACACCGGTTTCATTAACCTTGACGTTGTTTATGTCTTGGGTTTGCGCTGCAGATGATGTAAAGGTAACCACGGTGTCGCTTGCCAGATTTTCTTCTCACGACCTATGACGACTTTTATGTTAGCAAATGCTTACTGAAACTCATGCATCTAGAAGAACGTATGGTGGTAGCCTCTATAAAATATATATAGGAAACGTGTCGCCTATTGTGGTGTTTCTTCC
This sequence comes from Daldinia bambusicola, assembly GCA_022478815.1. NCBI lineage: Eukaryota > Fungi > Ascomycota > Sordariomycetes > Xylariales > Hypoxylaceae > Daldinia > Daldinia bambusicola. The sequence goes on from MU284083.1 coordinate 363,619, forward strand.
ACTTCACGACTTACCTTGCAATGCTCGCACCGCTTCTTGACCGAACTGTGAACTTTCATGCCCCTCGTCTGTTGTGTGATAGCCTGTATCATCTTTGCTGCGGTTATTATCGATGTCGTGGGCCTTGCCATGGTACTCGGAGTTAGTACTGCTTGGGAAATGCTTCTGGCGGGTTGATGTTTTCGCAGAACTTGTCCGGTAGCCGGTATCCGTGTCGCGCGAATGGACAGGGCCCGAAGAGAGGATATTAGAGAATATGCAGCCATTGTGGAGAGGGAGCGTAGAGAACTGCAGTTTCTCTCTCTTTAGGGATTGCTGCGGTTGGAATTTGTCGATGCAGGCGTATTGTAAAATGTATGAGCGTACTTCCGATAATGGTTCAAAGGTTGGAAAATCGGCTGTCGGCTGTCGAATGATGTGGGGCCTTACCTAGGTACTAAGGTATAAGGTTCAATATCACATCTTATTGGTCACTTGATGGGAATGATATCTATGTACGTAACCAATATATGTATAGCCCATATATGTATAGCCCATATATGTAGGTACTGGTAAGGATTTAGGTACTGGAGTCCTCGGCCTATATTGCATCGAAATTTAAAACGCCTTCCTCTCTTCTTGTGAGCAAATTCAAATTCAAATTCAAATTCAAATTCAAATCCTTCTTTAGGTATCATAACTTGCGACTTGCGAACGTCTCTTAACTTCCTTTATCTAAACGAATCGTAATCGTATCCTCCTTATTACCGACCCCGTATCTTCTCAATTTGCCAGTAGCTTGAGCTCAATTAATCACTGTTCGGTTCTCAAGAATGTCTTGAAAACAGAGCTTTGCGTGCAATCCTCCCATGGATACCCGATCTTTCTGAACGACTTCTCCAAGTCTGCCACTTCTGTTTCGGGGCATTGTATACCCGTCAGAATCTTACCTACGTCGCTACCGCCATTTCTGTACTGAAACAGGCTGATGTTGTACCTCAATTGTAAAGTTCTCAAGAATTTCTCGAGAGCGCCGGGGCGCTCGGGGAAATTAAACATGTACAACCTCTCATCTGCAACGTCTGATCTGCCCCCGACAAGGTAACGTATATGAGATTTAGCAAGCTCGTCGCCTGATAGATCCGTGGCCGTCATGCCCGCACGGTTAATACGGTCAATGAGGTCTTGGAGCTCCTGATCTCGTCCCGCTGCAGCGCCTGTCAATGATATACCAATCAGAATATTGGCTACTTCGTTAGTCGCGTAGCGATAGGAAAACTCTGTCACAGCGTGTGGCATGACATGGTCGATCAGTTCAGCAAAGGCGCCTGGCCTCTCCGGGATGCTAACATGGAGCAGGGCCTCTTTACCCTCGCCGAGAGTAGCGCGCTCGGCTACGAAGCGTAACCTGTCGAAGTTCATGTTCGCACCGCTCGTGATGGCTATGAGGGATCGGTTCGGGTTGCTGGACGGATTGGCCAACACCCACTTCTTCAATCCAGCGAGAGCTAGCGCACCTGCCGGCTCGACAATAGACCGGGATTCTTCGAACACGTCCTTGATAGCAGCGCAAGTTTCGTCAGTATTTACTTCGACAATCTCGTCGATAACCTCTTGGCATATCCTGAAGGTCTCTTCGCCCACCGTCCGAACCGCGGCACCATCGGCAAACAAGCCTACTTCCTTTAGGACCACTCGCTTGCCTTCCCGCAAGGATTGGACCATGGCATTCGCATCCTCGGTCTCGACTCCAATTATCTTAACGTGTGGTGCAATGCGCTTAACGTAGACGCCAATGCCCGCAATAAGGCCGCCTCCACCTACGCAACAGAATATTGCTTGGAGTTTTTGGATATTGGTCTGGCGCAGTAGTTCCATTCCTATGGTTCCCTGCCCAGCGATAACATAAGGGTCGTCGAAGGGTGGGATGTTAATCAGGCCATGCTGCTTTTCTAGCCTTGCGCATTCTTCTTTAGCGGCATCAAAGTCTGCACCGTGGAGCACCACGGCACCACCCAACCTTGAAACGTTTCTGTGCTTGATGCTTGGGGTGCCTGAGGGCATAACGATAGTTGCTGGTATCTTGAGCAGTCTCGCAGAGTATGCTACTCCCTGAGCATGGTTTCCGGCACTGCAAGCGACAACACCTTTCCAACTCTGGCTTCGATCAAGATGGGCCATCTTGTTGTAAGCGCCCCGCAGCTTGAAGCTGAAGACAGGCTGTTCGTCCTCCCTCTTGAGTAGAACATTGCATTCGAGTCTGTTGGATAGGTTTGTGGCGTGGGTGAGAGAGGTTTCTTTGCATGCTTCGTATACTCTCGAGGTAAGGATTAAGCGGAGATACTAAAGGAAAGACAATTATTAGTTATCCGTAAGCCTAAGATGAGTCGGCAGTAAAAAGGTAGCGAAGACGAACATCAGGATGCCCATTGGGCAAGAGAAATTCCTGGGGTATGACCTTCTGTCTGCGCTCCGATGGCGGCGAAGGGTTTGCACTGTACTCCGTAAGAGACAGGCCTGAAGGCGAGGGAGTGCGTGGTCTAAGGCTGTTTGTTCCGTTTCTGGCCCTCTCGGCCACCTCCATATCAATTGGGTCAACTGTCGTTCCGGGCATATTGAAATACTAAATATCGGTAACTTGTATCGCTTTCGACGGGAGAAGAGAGAATGACATGATAATTATAATAAATTGTGCCCAGCACCGAAACGATTTTAGATTCTGATAGTGGGGCATTCTGCTCGCTCTCCCTTTATGTAGAATTAGGTACTAACCGTGCAGGAGCTTTAGTGGGGTCCCGCCCACCTTACCTTGCTGCTGGTAGGGCGGACTACACTACATAGTACAGCCTTAGTAGCTAAGGTAAGCTTCTCTAGGTTCTCTCTTACTTACAATAGGTATCACTATAAGTGGAAGGCGTTTCCCGAAGAAAGATGGGGCTCCTTCATAACACCTTAGGTAAGAGAAAAAAGGTGTATTGAATCCCATTCATTTTTATAAATGAATGGTCCATGTACAATACATGACTAGTATAAACAGGTAGAAACTAGTCTATCTTATCATCTTATCGCCTTATCCGGCGGGACATTTTATGGCGGGACATTATGGGTCTTTACGTCTTTACGTCTTTACGTCTTTACGTCTTTACGTACGCCATCTTTAATGCTTAAACTGTTCGATGCACACACCTTAAACCTCAAATCTGCGCAATCTAACTCAAGTCACGTCAGTGTTCTATTTAAGCCACGCATTGGTACGGGCCTTTTGTAACTAGCTCGTAAGAGCCCAAAAGATCTAAAGTGCCAATTGCTACAAATACCGATTTCAACATGGCGGATAGAGCTATGCCCTCGTCTTTTGACGATGACAGGTACATCTCTCCTCTCCTCTCCTTTCCTCTCCTCTCCTCTTCCCCAACACGACTATGCACAAATACGTATACATATAATCAGCATTGGTAGGCATTGAGCTTATCAGAGCATAATTAGTCAATATAAAGAGACCGGATTCCAGAAGGTCAGCCGCAAACTCCGAGAAGAACCTCTTATACCCCTCGGTACGTAGTTATCCGTAACTCTAGCATTATGTCGCAAACTAACCACTTCCCTTCGTCCCCCCCTTAACAGGAGCCCTCCTAACTGTCCTCGCCGTCGTCAATGCCTGGCGCGCCATGCGCCGCGGCGACCACGCGCAAGTGCAGCGGATGTTTCGGGCCCGTATCGGCGCGCAAGCTTTTACCGTGATGGCCATGGTTGCTGGTGGCGCGTACTACGGCGCCGACCGCGAGAAGCGCAAGGAGCTGATTAAGCTCGAAGCCCAGAAGCGCGCCGAGGAGCGCCACCAGAAGTGGCTTCACGAGCTCGAGGTCCGCGACGAGGAGGACAAGCAGCTGAAAGCTGCCATGAAGCGCCGCCAGGAACGCGTCCAGCAACGCCGCGCCTCGGAGCAGGAGAAGGCCGCCAAAGCCGCTAAGGCCGAGACGGCGGAGCCGGATGCCCAGGGTTCCGCCCAGGAGAAGAAAGAGGAGGGATCTAATGTCCTGAGTGCTCTGTCGAATGCTGGCGGTTGGTTTGGAACAAAGAAAAGCGACAGCCCGAAGGCGTCGGAAGAAAATAAGGCCCAGGCGGGGGGCTCGGAAAAGAAAGCTTAAGTGGGGATCGCCGGAAGTGACATGCATCGTGATATTTGTAAGTGACCACTCCTGGTTTTGGCTCTAAAAAGAATAGTGTGTATCGAAAATCCAACGCTCAAAGGGCAGGGAAGAGTACATGTAGAGAGGGGAATGGTTGGATAAAAGTTATATTGACAGGCCATTCGGAAGAAGCCTGTATATTGCACCATTGTATATACCAGACGGCATCGCGTCTAACCGTATGAATGGCGACATTGAAAAGCGGTTATACATAAAGCATGATATCCGAATTTGCTCATCGCCATTAAACAGAAAACAGAATCGAGATTATAATAATGAATGCTGTGGCAATCCCAGCACCTAGGCCCCCCTAACGCCAAATATGACCTATCCGTAAATCAAGCCATTGACCCCCCGCTTCTATTTGCGCCGATTAGCCCGGCCATTTCTAACAGAGCACGGTCAGCAGCGATGTCCCCCGTGCCTAAGTTGACCTTTCTCCTGGCTTCGGCCTCACGTGCTTCCCACTTCCACCGTTCCCTTTGTATCTTCGCCTCTTCATCACCACCACAGCCCCACACTTCAATATCATCGATTTCGAAGCGCTCCTGGAAGTCATGCTTTCGGGATGGGCTGGTAGCAAATGCACCGCCGCGGGACGAGTAGTCGTGTGTGAAGACGCCAAATTCGAAACTCGAATCGATGACGAGAGAAACAGGTCCCAAGTTTCGCAACGAGCCGTAGCGTGAAGACTGGCTTGTTTTTGGGTGTGGGCAGCCGAAACTGATCCCTGGATAGGCTGCCGGTGCCTTGAGCAATGCCACATAGTCGCGGTTTAAGCTAGATATTGGGAAGACGTCATGAGTCGGAGCAAGCTGGAATAGGGCCGTGCCTTCGCCTCCAAAACACTCCTTGTGCGTATATCGCCACGGTTCCCTGACGAGCGCTCCGAATATCACGTGATCGCGGTCTGAGGGGCCTCCATTCGGGAATCTCTTGGGAGGTAAGGTATCGTGAAAGGCCTCTTCAGATCTATTTCTACTTGGTGGGTCCGAAAGTCTAGTTCCGGATATCAGGAGGATGGTTGGTGCACGCCAGTTGAATACCTTCGATTCAAAGCTTCCCATCGAGTATCCTGCTTTTGAACCAGAGTAGAGCAAGCGTAGCCGCCGGAATAACTCGTTCCCGTCGATGAAAAAAGAGAGCTGAGACAAGACACTGAAATTTAAAATCTTACCCTTGTCCTGTAATAGGGGAGGTTGCGATATCACAGGAGAGACGGCTTGGGGCACACCATCCTTACGTTTTGAGAGGTCGAGGTTCTTTGAAAACAGGAAATGTTCGAATAAAGGATTAAAGCCTTTAAAAAGAAAAGGAAAATTTGACGGTAGAATTCTGTTAAATTGGGCATAAGTGATACCAGGGGATTTTTCAGCGTCAACAAAAGCCGATAAGACATTCTCAGCCGTTGCTCTTAAGTGTTCGAGATCCGATCCGGTAACCCTCTCGGCATAACTGGAGATGTTTTCCTGAGCATCTAGGGGTGATACTAGGAGTAGTAACATGATCAGTTTCCTAAAATTGTCTGTTGGAATCATTGCCCCATGAGTGGTGGCGGCATGAGAATCACCCGTCTTGAAAGCATCATTAATATCAAGAGAGTCCAACGCAGCTAGAACAAGCTCGTCGTCTTCGGCCGTATCATCATCCAGATCATCACCAGCTTCGTCAATAGCAAAGCCGGGGGCGGTCCCATTAGAAGATGGCTGCGTCTCGATCTCGGATAGCTTACGATCATACACTGCCAAACTCTTGAATAGCAACTTTCGTCTGCTGCTAGCACCTTTAGTTAGGACTTTGCTGTAGCGTTCTGTCATTATAACGACGACCATAATCATCTGCTCCAAGCCAAGGATGACTGGTGCATCTTGAAGGAAGGGGAATGCGCCGATGTATGCCAGCATATGGAACAAGACAGGCGAGACGGCGAGGATGTCTGGTAGCTCCAGAAAGCGGGCAATGGTATCCTCTTTAAGGTAACGCACATTTTGCTCGTTATCTGCAAGCGATCTGAAGTTATCCTTGAGTGAATAGAGCTCTAGTGGTTCAAAACATTTACGAGCGAACTTTTCGGCCTGGTTTCGTTGATTAGATGTTAGTTGATGAGGTGTTAGTTGATAAGCTGACAGCTTTTAAACGGGAAGCTTTCGAAATGCGGTGTACGGGATGTAGCGAAGATGAAGAATTCACTTACCAGGTGTCTTGTAATTTGCTCTTTGGAGGGAGGCTTAGCCTCACCTGACTGGGTCTGTCCCATGATTACTCTTTAGAGAAAGTGAAGCCATCCCAAGGGAAGAATGCATGTGTTTGAGGACGCGGGTGAAGGACAAGCTTGGGGGTACATGTAGATAATAAAAGGATGAGATGTTGGTACACGGTCCTGCCGCTCGAGCGCTCGTACTAAGTAAAAAGTAAGTGGTAGTAAGATGCTAAAGTACCTACCTAAGGTCCTAAGGTAAGCTGGATTCAGCACTAAAATTGGGCGTTCGGGAGTCCCACTCAGCGGTCTTGCTATGTAAGTATATCTACCTATTTCCCCTTATATCTCCCTAATAAATGGCGGGGTGATAAGGCGAATACCACGCTAGGATCGTATGACGTAGGCTAGAATACATTACACTACAGCCCAAACACCCTAGTACTCCGGGCATAAGTTACCTGTACCTCTTACATATCTCACCCAGCTGCAAAACACGAATTATCACATCTAAATTCTCATTTGTTCAAAGCGCCCAAAGCTTCTTTACAAGGACCAGCACACCAACGTATTGTCGTATGGTCAACTGAGGTATCAGGAGCAACCCCTAGGTATAACCTACCTTAGGTAGGTTTGCAATCGGTCTGTTCTCAAGTGTAAGAGTCTTGGAATTTCCACTGGGTTACTTCATATAGCGCAGTCGTTGATTTTTCTCGATAACGCAAAATTTCAATCACGACAAGGCAAAAGAAAACCATTATATAGGTGTTTCGTGATCAAAAAAATAAAAAAATAAGAAATCCAAGAGATACAATGTTCCTGTAATCCCTAGGTACCTGTTAGGATGTCCGATAGCATATTCTCAAAGACAATGGAAATTCTAAAAATACCAACAATACGCACAAATCTCTCAATTTTAACTTTGTTCAGTTGATATCTTGAGCCCTGGCTATTCTTGGTCTTCCGTGCCTACCCTTTGTAGCTCGAACTTGATAAAGTGGAATATATTCCGCTACCTACAAAGAGTATCAGTAGAAGAGAAGACGTAGCCACTCTCAGACCATAGTTTCGCCTTCAAATATTGGGTGCCTTTCATGATAGCTAATGACACCTATGTAAAATCATCTTGATGTATACAGGAGGGTGAGATTTGTCTTTGTCGCTGATATCACGTATATAGGTACCATCAAAACTCGAACACACCCGTGTTGATTGTCTCGTTTGATTCTAGTAATTAACAACAATTCATTTCAGGATATAATATTAAAATATCAGTAACAATGCGTGTTCCTTATAGTATCATATTTGGACTCATCGCTACCAGTAGGGCGTTGCCTACTCCTTTCCCTGACGGGAATTCCAATGCGGATTTCGCTCTCGGGCCAATCTCTAGGTTAAACCCATCCGAGGTCATAAACCAACTCCAGCAGCTAATAGAAAATACATGTCATAACGCCTGTATGCAGCTTTTCCCCAACGAGGGGCCCAGCCACGAAAGCTGTATGAATATATGCCGTAAGCCCTCCCCGTTCCTCTTTCTTTTGCCAACTAGTTAGTTCTAACATCACTATTACTCAATAGATCATAAACAATCCAACCCCGATAATACCAGCCCAGACTCGGGTATGTAACGCCCATGGCGAGCGCCCCAATTGGATGAGGCCAATACTTATGATTTGAGCATCGTAACGCCGCCGTAGACGGCGGCTAGCAGTTATGATTTACGAATTGGACGAGGGACTTATTGCTGTGAATGGTTATATCATGGTGGACTTCTGATTATACGTTAGGTTTAGCATATGTCAGTACTTAATCGTCATGTGTTGTACTTGGAAAAGGATTAATATGTTAGTGAATGGACTCGTTCTAATGTTGATGATGAAAGGTAGGTTGTGGACCTTTTATGTTTATAAAGTACCTAGTATCAAGTACCCTAACGTGGTTGAACCAAAGTAACATAACCCCTGGAAATCGAGTCTACAGGTCAACCCAATGTCTTCCCTGCCCATCATCCCAACCTCTAACCCGATTGGGCAAGAATCTGCGCAGCCAAGACCCGAGTAATTTCTAACATTGGGGTGAGTTTTGAGGCTCTAAATCGATAGATATGCTGTAATATCCGCTAAGCACGCTGTAATTACAGCGAGTAAAAGTAACTAAATGCGCTATAATTACAGCGCATTTTAAATATTAAAATTTTTATTTTTATATAATTAATTTTTAATCAATTCCTAATAGATTTCGAATTAATTTTTAATTAATTAAATTTTTATATATTAAAATATTTAATTAATTAAAAATTAATTCGAAATTAATTAGAAATAGATTTTTAATTAATTATTTTATAAAAATATATGAATATTATGTCAACCAGGATAACCTCAGCCCAATGTGCGCTAACGCTTACGCCTTGCCCTTTTGGGTTAGAGGCTGGGATGATGGGTAGGGAAGACATTGGGTTGACCTGCGACCTGCTGGAAATCTAGACTTCCTTTTAGACGCAAGATTCGAACTCTTGGTGTCCGTGTCCCTGGGATAACCCCAGTAGATGCATCGTAAATAAGTGGTCAGGGTTATCCCCACCTCCACTTAAATCCACTTTCACATGTTCCCGTTCTGGCATATGAAGCAGACTACGTCTCAATCCCCCTCCGTATGAGAAACCCCGTATGAGAAACCCCGTATGAGAAACAGCAGTGGCTAGCCACTCGCTCGGGATTGTATGGGATACAAGGCCTGCAGGTAGAATCAATGATGCAGTATCAGGCCTAGAATAGCTAAATAAACGTGAAAATCGGAAGAAAAAAAAAAGATATCTCTTTTCCAACTACTATTCACTTCGTTTCTTCTCAATTGTTTAATATTTTTTTTGTCGCCGTGCGTCTCAATAACTAATACATTGCTTGGAATAACTTATACAGTTGATCTGTTCGAGTCAATAATATAATATAATAAAATTCCAGGAGAATTAAACATGTCTTTAACCATCGCTCCCGTCAAATGCGAGGAGAAGAAAGATGAGCAACAGCATAAGTCGGCATGGTTTCAATTCATGAAGGCAAATACCTCTACCTATCCCGGCTCAGTCTGCTGAACTACCACCTGCTAACTTTCATTTCAAGTCTGTCGCGACATTTAGAGGCGATCTCACGTCACTAACGGCACCGCCCTTCCTACTTGCTCCTACGTCCATAGTCGAATATAGCACCTACTGGTCTGAGCACCCGCGCCTTCTCGTATCTCCTGCAAAAGAAGAGTGTCCCAAGAGGCGGGCCTTACTAGTTCTCCAGTGGTTTCTCAGCACCTTGAAGCATCAGCATGCAAGCAGAGACGAAAATGGCAAGAGAAAGAAGATGAAGCCCCTGAACCCATTTCTAGGAGAGATATTTTTGGGCAAATGGGTGGACGACGTCGGAACCACTCACCTCATAACCGAGCAAGTTAGCCACCATCCTCCGGCAACTGCGTACCGGATCTGGAACGATGCCTACGGTGTCAAGGTGAGAAACTGTTAATCTTTACTTAGACGCAATGCCTTTCTCTTGACGCTCTGCTGACGTATACCTAGCTCGAGGGTCATATCTCGCCGAAAGCTTACTTTTCGTCCACGATAAATATAGAAAGACAGGGGTACGGCATCTTGCACATAGACAAGTACAACGAAGACCACTGGATCACGATGCCCAAAGTCCATGTCGAAGGGATTGTCACTTTCCAGATAGCCCCAGAACTTAGTGGTGTTTCTCATATCCGCAGCTCCTCCGGCTACACGACATGTATCAACTACTCTTCCAAAGGCTGGCTGAAGGGCAAAAGTAATTCATTTACCGCCTCTATATACCCGGATGATGACGAGAGCCACCCCCTATATACTCTAGAAGGCCGATGGAGCGATTCATATACCATTAAGGATGCCAAGGGGAAGTTGCTGGAAACTGTTAATCTCGGTTCACTACGCAGAACACCCTTCCAGGTTGCCCCAGTCGAGTTACAACACCCTCTCGAATCTAGGCGAGCATGGAAACCCGTCATTGACGCCATCAATGCCAACGATATTTTCACGACAGGACACGAGAAGAGTAAGATCGAAAACGCGCAGCGTGTGCTACGCAGGATGGAAAAGGAGACGGGCGAAACCTGGGCGAGGCGGTACTTCACCCAGGTCGAAGAGGATCCCATAGCGGAAAAGCTTGCGGTCAAGGGTAAAAATGCAACAGCAGATAGACATGGCCAAATGATCTGGAAGTTTGACGACGAAAAGTACAAGAGGATCTTGGAGAACCAGCGCAATGGTATTAAGAGTCCTATCCGTTCTCGATTCGATTCCGGAGTTGGGTTCTTGGAGATAGAAGAGGTATAGATTGGGCTATAATGACTATAGAGGGGTTATACCTGTAGATCTCTTTACAATGCTATCTGGGTAGCGGGTATATCGACACAACTAGGGATAATTGATACCACGCCGGCAGATTGGGGTATAGGAGACCAGGATGGACTGGTATTGAATGAACCAATGATTTCTATTCAATACTTTACTGGGGTATGATTAGGTGAACTAATCTTCTCACAAGAACCATCTAAACTCTTCAACTTTAGGACCATCTCTCAGTTGTAGTGTCGGTACGTCTTTCGCGGTGAGATTCACACCCTGTCGGCGATCGCGGCGTTTATTGTCCCATAACACTTTGACATGAGTTAGCAAAGATTTCCTAAGGGAGATTTAATACCTATCGCTTACTGTAAAGACCTAGGGACCCCGCAACAAGGCATCCAGTGGCGCCAAAACATGCGGTTGTGATTAGAGCAGGTAAGTACTTGGGCGCATCTTTCTCTTGGAAGACGTTACTGGATACCAGTCCCATGAGATTTGCTAGGGGAACCCCAACCGAGGTCAACGTTAGACGTTCGCCTTCGTGTGCTACATTGTTGTTATACCACTAGCAAGAAAGTTAGCTATCTGTGGATAGCATCGTGGCGTTCAAGCGAAATTCGATAAGATCTATTCAGGGATAGAATTGCGGGAAAAGACTTACAGTGCTTAATAGGACAGATGGTGCAGAGGTTCCCCAGCACATCATGAAGGTCGCGAAATATGCTACTCGTATCTGCGCATGAACATCTGAGATCGCAGCGAATATAATAAATCCGATGAACGTAAATGCGAAACCAAGACAGACGAAAGGGAACCGGATTCTCAGGTGATCAGACGTAAAGGCAAGCACTAGGAGCATGACCGCACCCTGTAAACAGGTTAGGAACAACTTATATGACAAAGATCTTGGAAGACCCTTACGGTAATATTGGGGGCAACAGTATACAGGTTGATCGTAACCGTGTCGCTAACTAGCCCCTGAACTATCTGGGGCAAGAATAAAGACACCGCCTGCAGAGGAACACCAAGACATATCTCCGTGGCCAGGAAGCCGTAAGTTGTCGGTCTCTTAAATATCTTAAGAGCTTCCTTCAGAACGAACTTCTCGTTAACTATGGAGGAGCTGTCAATCTGTATACGGCGGTACGCAAGCGCTTTTTCTTCTTCGTTCAAAAATCGGGCCTCGGCCGCGGTTCGGGGCAAGTAGAAAAAGGCAAATATTGAAAAGCACACCGTGACACTACCCTCAACGATAAAGAGCCATCGCCAGGGATGGTCGACGAGTGTCGATTTGATCTGGAAGACACCGAAAGCAAGTAGCCCACTGAAAGCATTCGCTATGTTGGAAGCAGCGTAGAAGATAGCAAGACGGCGCGCGAGCTCACCACGTCGGTAAAAGGTTGTCTGGTAATAGATAACGAGAGGGAAGAAACCTGACTCAGCCATGCCCAGAAACCATCGAAGAGCGAATATTCCGCTAAAGTTTTTCGCCGCCGCGGTGAGGAGCGTGAGCGAGCCGAAGCAGAACATTAGAAGGGGGAGGACGCGAGCCGGGCCGAACCTCTTGCCTAGCATGGCGAGCGGTGGCGCAAAGAGGACATAGGGGACGAAGAATATTCCCACTATTTGGTTGTATTGGCCCGTTTTGAAGTTTAGGTCTGCAATTAAAAACGGGTAAATAACACGTTCAGGGGAAGATATACGATGGAAATAATCAGGATGGCTTCGCTTACCTTTAGATAGCCCGGCAGTCTGCGCATTTCCCAGGTTGCCTTTATCAAGAGCGTTGAACAGATACTTGGAGGGAGATTATTAGCATGAGGTATAGAACAGATAGTGGATCACGCATTCTTCACGAAATTGGAGTAGATTATATGCGTTGATGGCTTATAGAGACTTACCATTATAGCTAGAATCGGTAGTAAACGGAGGTCGAATTTGCGACAAAGCGCCCTCTCAGCTGCGGGATCGATGAGGCCTGCCGTCGCAGCTTCAGAGACAGCCATACGGCTTTCGACATCGTTGCTATTCCTATTGCTAGAAGCGGCGTCTTTTTTTAGCCCAGCCGAGTCCGACTTTGCGAGGTCATCAAGTTTAGGATCTGCCATGGTAGCGATTCATCGGGATAGAAAGAGTCCAAGCGGTGTCGCATCTACCTGAACACTAGAGACGATTTGAAACAGTAGACAGAGGAAGAAAAAGTGCTAAGACTCTGGAATGTAGACGTATCATGAAGCAGTGGGAAGTTTTTAGAAATGCTCATGTTCAAGAACAAAGGCTGTAATGGATTATGGATATACAATCGCTGAACTTGTGCATCCTTTCCTTCGCATGATAAACACCCAATACGTCCCCGTTCTCGCTTCCGGTGGCTGATGACGACCTTTCCTTCCATTTCAAGGTAACACCAGCCGTCGTTATCTAAACTCTGGGGGAGATAACCGAGATAAAAAAGGGTGATGGATGTAGATATCATGCAGATACATACTACCTAGGTATGTAGTATGTAGATATGCAACCCAAGTAACGTCGTACAGTAGATCCTACCGCGCCGGGATTAGAGGCAATTCATACCCCTGTCATGGCTAAGATACGAGTTGACGAAGTCTGACAAGGTTGATAAGCGACTGGTTTTACGTAGTAAATAAAAAGATGGTAGAGAAAGGTTAAAAGGTTGTGTTCTTCTAATTATTATCATTAACCTTTTATTTATCTTTTTTTTTTTTTAAAAAAAAGGGACCGTTTATTTACCAGGTAGATATAAAGTATGCATGTAGAGCTTGTGTACAGGTTACATATATGACATGTTAAACTAGTATAATGTATATTCCGGCAGGCTTCTCCATGTGCCGGCCCGGTTCAAATAGCGGCAGGTACCTAATATAACGAATACAACACATATTGGTCGTGGGGGAGGTTTATCATGGGGTTTGGTGGGGGATTTCGGGTATAAGACTGTTACAATTACATACCTCCTATCTATTAATTACTCCACGAAAGCTTGTCCTCTTAGGTATGTCTTTGTTTTTCTTTATCCACTTACATACGACCCTGAATATGTACCCTAAACCACAAATACAAATCATGTACCAGGCACTCTTTCGTTGGCTGCATATCAAGCAGTTACGTACCATATACAGTAACCCCCAATGTCCGAAGAACGCCGATCCGGGGTACGAAGTAGCCCTTCCCCTCTCCGCTCTCATTCAATATTAAACTTCCTTTGGGCTGGGCTGGCTTAAGTTATACTTCGCGTCTAGGAAGTTCTAAGCGACACGTTTCGAAACAATCGACCTACACAAAAGAAAAAAAAAAAAACCTGGTAAGCAACCCACATACGCCAATAGTAGCCAGGACTTACAGGATATTCATACTGTGATCAGTCTTCCGGACGAATAACTATATCACCATGGCCGAAAAGACTGCTGTCCTTACGGATAAGGCACCAAAGCCCTTGGCCGGAATCTATAGCCAGGCCATAAAAGCCAACGGTTTCGTGTTCGTTTCCGGGGCCGTTCCCATGGACGCCGCGACGGGGAAGATCATCGACGGTGATATCCAAGCTCACACTGTAAGTCTTGGAACTAATTCCGGGTTTCACAGAACCGTTCTAACGGACTGCCCTTTGATCTAGCACCAATGTATCAAGAACCTCGGTGCCATCCTTGAAGCGTCTGGCTCCGATCTCAACAAGGTTGTAAAGGTCAACGTGTTCCTCTCCGACATGGACAACTTCGCGGCTATGAACGAGATCTACAGCCAGTATTGGGGTGAAGTAAAGCCATGCAGAACGTGAGTAATCATCTATTAAGCTACATCATTAAGCCACATCCGAAGAGATCATAATCCCCGCAGTAGCTAACTGTTCATAGCTGTGTCGCGGTAAAGACGCTACCACTAAACGTGGACGTTGAGATTGAGTGCACCGCAACCTACTGAGCGAAGATTACTGCCACAGCAAAGGATTAAGTGCTGAGCGCACCACACGTGTCGCATGGAGGAGACATAATGTACCTGTCACCATGTGTGTCTTAGTTTAAATAAAAGGCCTTCTCAGCACATAAGAGCATTGCTTAAACCTACGACGCCTTTAAACATGAAATCTAGGCGTTCACCGTCCCTATTATCAACTTTTCCTACAACCTTACGATAAAACTTAAAGACGACACAGGGGCTTAAGCTATCTGATGTACCTATAATATCATAAAGCAAGATTCGTTTTAAACTGAAAATCAGTTTACGCTTTGCGAAGATAGGGTTAATCATCTAACACATGTACATAGTACATAGTAATGGCCTCTATACTGATACAGCCGTAAATCTAGGTACGCCTCAACCGGACGAACTCATGAGATGAGACATAGGTAGCGCATCGCCTGTTTTATTATTTGGGCACCGAACCCGGCTGGGGATACATCGTTTCCCTAAGCGCGTCGCAGAAGTATGTGATAGCTTCCTTCCCTGCATCCAGGACACCATCCATAGCGATGAAAGGGTGTGGCTGGCCAGCCATCGTATGAACCTCGGCATTGACGCCCGCATCACGTAGTTTATCTCCGAACTGCCGCCCTTCGTCCCTCAACACGTCCAATTCCCCAACAACTATAACGGCCGGCGGAAGTTTCGACCAATCTCCTTCCCACAGCAACGGACTCGCTTCAGGATGAGACCAGTCTGATTGGTTGGGGAGGTAGTGCTTTCGATACCATAGCATCTTGGGCGCGGGGAGGGCTGGAGTATGTTGGTTTTCTCTCCACGACGCGTTGTTGTGTACATCTGCCGTGTTGTCCGTCACCGGGACAGACAATAATTGTAAGGAGAACTTGAAGGTGCCCAGGGTGACTGCGCGCTGGCACATTATCGCGGCAAGGTTTCCGCCTGCAGAAGAGCCTCCGGTAGCCAGCTTGGTAGTATCTAGTTGTAATTCTTCTTTCCCTTGGCCTAGGGCCCACAGCACACTTTCCCAACAGTCGTCTACGGCGGCAGGGAAGGGGTTCTCGGGAGCAAGTCTTGAAAAATATTAGCTTTTTTTTTTTTGTCTTTCTCACGTTGCGTCAAAGGTGCAAGGGGCTATTAACCTGTAGTCCACGGCGATAACAACACACTTGCTTCGGGAGCAGAGATTCGTCGCGATCACATTTTCTGTGTCAATGGTTCCCAGGACCCAGCCACCACCGTGGAAATAGATGCAAACCGGCCACCCTCCAGCAGGCTTGGACCCTTGAGGTGTAAATACCCGGATCTTAACATCCGGGCCCGTGGTCTCCTGCCGGGGGATGCTATAGTCCTTCGTCTGAGCGACAGGGGCGGGAGGGCCAGCACCCGGAATAAGAACACCACTTGCCCGTGATGCTTCTATGGGCTGCAAATGAACTTGCTGGTGCTTTATAATGTGCTTATTGTAGAAATCCGCATACTGGGGGTCTATACGGTCGACTATAGACGAGTGAAGAGGATAAGGGGGCTCGGGATGATCTCCCCGGGTTTGTCTTTGTTCGACGCTCATGGTAGAGATACCTTTAGGAATTAGGAGACGTATCAAGAATCAAGAGGTTGGCTTGAAGAGTTTACAATAATATTTACTTAAAGGATAACGGCTCAATGATATATAGCCCCCTAAATGTATAGACTACGAAGCCAATGCGCCTGGAGACAAGAATTGAAGCCAACCTGTGTTATTAGGAAGTGCACACTAGCTCTTATAGCCCTTTCGTCGGGAAGCTATTGTATAAGGTTAGTCTTATCAGTTACTATAAGTGCAGCCAACTCCAGATCACCAGATTATTATGCAGCTTGATTTGTTCTAGGGCGCTTTCTTTGATCTAGATACACAATGACATCAAAAATTCCGATACCGCCACTGGCTGAAGCAATAATGCAACTATCGCTAGAGACTTGCGACATCATCCTGGACCGTTCTCCTTGTAGAACCGAAAAAAAAAATCATGCTCAGGCAACTTGTGCAGGACTAATTCCCGACTCGCTCCCCTCGTAGCCCTCAGGGTCCAACCTACATCAACCTAGTCCACCCCAGGTTGACATCACGGCCAACCGGGAGCCCATCCAGTCTTTCCCTTCTGCATATAATGTGCGTGTGTAGCTTTGTCTAGACTTTCCCCCAATGTAACCTAGTAGAGGGACAAAGAACCCCAACTGGCCAAAAAGGGGACAACGTAGGAGCTACGGGTGGGGGTCAGGCATCAGTGCTGGCAAATTTGACTCCTATCATGGGAAAGGAGGTCCACAGAATCAACTCGTACTCCGAGTCGGTGGAAACATCGCAAACAAATAAAATCGTGTGTTATGCATCGCACGTCATGGAACCCGGGAAGTCAAGCATGGTAGAGTCGCTAGTGCTGTCGTAGAAGATGGTTCCGGTAACGGCGCGAGGCCGTGATATCGACAGCTTCAAGGAAAGTAGTCCCGGCATCCGGGGTTAGCTGCTGCATCTAGGTATCTTAGGTATGCTCCGACATGCCCAGCGTGGGGGAGACGGCATGCATAACGAGTTGTCCTTATCGGAGAATTGGGAGGCGTTAGCCTATTCTCGGCTAGGTTACGGGTCTCTTTACTTCACGGGGACTCTGATTGGCGCTTATTATCACTATATTAGTTTCTCGAAGCATTTCTATAACTGTTATAGAATGTGTGTCTTAGGGTTGCAGCACCTAAAAATCATCCCTCCCCTATTCGAAGTCAATGTCTACTTCACCATGAAGCCAGAACCTTATACCTACTGCTCACTTTTGGGACTACCTAGATGTGGTTTGTGCTAACAACATTATACATTACCAACCCAAAAGTATCTAAGATCTCTTAGCACAAAGGTAATGTGTTTATATGTTTTTACGAGAATGTCTCATCTAATCATGGGGTGTGCCTAGTGTGTTCAGGAGTTTACTTCATACGACGAGGATAACTCTACTGTCTATCACGAGGTAAGACCAAATCAAAAGGCTGAGAGTACCTAACTTTATTATTCTTTGGATAATTATAAATCGACAATGAGAACTAGAGGCTTTATATATCTCTGAAGGTCGTTCTCCTTTCTTGTAGCCATGCCGTCTAGATCCCGACCCCTACTCATGAATGCTAGTTCTATAAGCAACCAATCTCAAAAGCACCGAATAATACCCTGAACAACCAAAACTCCATACTTTCGGCATTTATATCTTATTGATATCATCCCACGTATTACCAAGCAAAGAGTATACTAAGTGTAGGTATTAGACGCCAGTTATAGGCAGTTTTTAACAAAGTTATATACTTACCTAGTATAAACAATCTGAATAGAAAGGAAAGGGAAGCGATGCTTATATTCGAGGCAAGCCTTCGTCCCACGGTATTCTAGAGTATTGTGCTCACAATTAGAAAATTACAAGGTATATCCTCTCGTCGTATACTAGAAATGCTTGAATATGCTGTACGGAGACTCGAGTATATGACACGAATTGATTTAGGTTGGTATTTCATGAGGAGAGTTACATGTTATTATTATGTCTACCTAGGTACCTATCTACCTATAATATGAGGATCGCGTAAATATTAATCAAGTATAAACCATTATTAATCTTTCATCGTATTGAACAGCGTATTTATGGATCAAGCTCTCCAATTTGTTCAAGGTACGCACTTTCAACATTTGCCTATACGTTCATTGAACTATTTTCGTGAATTGAAAACGTTATGGAATGGCCTCATGAAAGATACAAACATATAAATCTTATATAGATCCTATATAAACTCGCAAATTATAATTTTATCAAAAACATCATACTTTATCACAGCTCCATCCTGATATTTCAGCTGGAGTACTTAGGTGATGAGGTCCTTTATTAGAAGCTAATAGCCGACCCCTATGTGACAGTATATTTGGCTATGTACTCCACATATCGCGATGCTATACCCTTTCTACGATAATTCTCTTTAGCAAGTGGGTAGCTATTTGTTTCATGTTGCTGCTATAGTATTAGGAACCTTAACGCATTAACCTCGTGGAAAAAATTACTCGAGCTTAGGGGCGGTGAAGCTTTAGTGTACCCTTAGTGTACCTAATGCATATTTGGTAGTTACCTGTTACCAACACTAGCTTGCACCAACTGCGGGGCCGCAATTCTAGAGTTTGGATTCGGATTTATTTACTCGCTTCTTTAGCAAATGCAAAGAATAGTAACATAGTAACCTAGAATATTCGAATTGGTGGTACTATAGTAACGTACCTACTTAACTATGCCTTAGGTAGTAAACAAAAAAGCAGCTTCGTATAAATAAACAAACCCACCTAGGTACCTAAGGAATAGACTTGTCCAACGAACGTATCACAGGAGGGTATTGCAGGCTACGTCACTCGAAGTGGCGCTAATGCAAGCTTGTTTTGGTGGGCTGTGCGGGGCAAGCAGGGCAATTGGCCTACCTCCCGTTGCTATGTCATCGGCACCTGACGCTTTCAGCTGATTGAACCATTTTTGCTCATTGTTTACAGGTAAGCGGGCATGGTACGACTTGAAGCACCTGCAGTGTAGAATAAGGTACTACGGGTAGAAGTTAGTATAGGGATGCTTATATGTATTGTATTGTATTGTACCTGGTATATAGGTACCTAAAACCTACCTACCTACATAGGTACCCATAACATGAGCTACAGTATTACATGAGGTCTCCCCACATCAATGATATAAGCCCCTTGTTCCTTGTCCTTGTCGAACCATACATCTACATCTTATTCTTGTCGCCTTCAAACCTATTGTTCTTAAAGCAAGCGAAACCGACCAACAGTTCACAATAAACAATAATACGGCTGATAAGTTGCAGACGAACGGAATACACAACATGGCCGACGAGAGTAACCCGCAGTCTTCGATCGACGAGACCCCCATTTCCCCTATTCGCGGAAAGAATGAGAGGAGAAACTCCCTTGAACAGCACTTGAAGCAGCGTCCTGACCGCTCAGAGCTTGTTGAGAGTATGATAGCCTCATAGCCCTTATTCTTCCTTATTATTTTTTATTTTTTTAATTTTTTTTTTTTTTTATATTGAAGCTATTGCCATGCACCTATATCGCGCATGAGGCTAACGCAGCCTTGTCTGCAATAGGGAACATCTTACCTGCTTCGAACGCTGCCCCTAGTCTCCAGGAGAAGCAAAGAGAGGTGCGTATGAACTGATAGCCCTTAATGTATCGCAAATACCATAGCAAAGGTCTAACCGAGAGGCCTGGATATATAGCTCGAAAGACACATGCGTGCCGACTCGCTGAACGAAAAGATCTCGCACCGACCCACGCCCGAAAAGCTAATCAAGGATGGCGTACTTCACGAAGACCCTCGATCACCCGAGGAGAAATACGCAGAGGCCATCGAAGAGGAATACGCCAAGCGCGAGGGTGGTGCTTAAGTGATTTGAACGAGTTTGCTAGCCATGATACTCCTGGGTTGCTATGATGAGTTGACAGATACTATCAAATATGGTAGTTATCGAGTATTGTATGCGAAGTTTATGATGAAATCATTTAAAAGATGACAAAACAAAACAAAAAAACAATAACATATCATGAAGGATAACTACCCAAGGTAGAAATATTTAACGTTCTATTTAAGCTATCATCTGATCTTAAACTTAAATGGCATGGCGTTTCTTAAGCGGGTGATGGCATAATCCCGCCCTTCTCGCAGCCAAGAGCTGCTGCCTACCCCGGATCACGAGTATGACAAGATTTTGTCCCTTCGAACTAATCCAGGGAAACTCCGAGGAATAAACGAATAAAAAAATAAACCCGCCAGTAACCTGTTTGATATTCCCTTCAACTTATACGGCCACGTTGTACCTAGCGTTTTTGGTAGTGTGGATCGCCGCTCACACCCAAGGCCTAAGTCCAACTCCAACTCCAACTCCAACTCCAACTCCAACTCCAAGACTATTATTAAGACTAAAACGAAGATGCCCGTCCCCCGCTCCCCCGATCTCTTGAGACGCCGCAATCCCACCATTAAGAAAAGGGAATTCGGTCTGGGTCGATGGGTCGATGGGCCAATGTAACACTCGGCCCTCAAGCTGCCGAAAGCTCCAAGCTAGCGCTGGAGAACCCTTCCTGCCCTTCCTGGCTAGGCTTCGTTTATGCCCGGATCTTGAGCATGAGGGAGGAGTTCTGATAGGTACGCATATCGAGAGTGACCGGGTTGCCCCGGATTGTCGTCCATACTGGCGCTATACGAGATGTAGGTCCCACGGTTTAGTCTCTATGTCTGTCCACGTGCTATTATATCCTCAGAGTCGTTCGACGGTGCATCGTGTTTTACTATATACCTATATATAAAGACTACCTCAGTACATGATAGGTTCGAAGGCGGGTGCATGATCAAGACGACCTTGAATAGCGCGCTGGTGCCATCCTCGCCTTAGTCTTCCTCGTAGAAGCGCCACGATGCATCTGAAGCTGTGTATGTTGGCCAGCGCTTTTGCGTTTGCGGCCTCTTTAGCCTCCGCTATCGATATTTCTGTTAAGTCAACAGGCGGCAATGCGACAAACGGTCATCAATATGGCTTTCTACACGAAGTAAGTAACATATATATAGCTCTACCTAACTCATAAATGGAAGGCAGCATGTGATACTCAGCTTGTTCGATTAGGACATCAACAACTCAGGTGATGGCGGTCTCTACGCCGAACTGATTCGCAACCGGGCCTTCCAGATCAGCGAAGGCTTTCCGGCATCACTAGACGGCTGGCACCCGGTCAACGGTGCGAAGCTATCGTTGAAGAACCTTAGCGAGCCACTGTCTGACGTCCTGATAACTTCCCTAAACGTTGCGGCTCCCAAGGGAAAGGGCCAAGTAGGGTTCCAGAATGACGGATACTGGGGCATGGACGTTAAGGCACGCAGAAGATACACAGGTTCGTTCTGGGTCAAGGGAACGTATTCTGGCCGGTTTACTGCCTCGTTGCAGTCCATTGTCACGGGCCAGACGTTCGGATCTGTTAAAGTCAAGTCTCAATCTATATCTGATAAGTGGACTGAGCATATCTTCGAGTTGACTCCTTCTCGAGACGCACCAAATTCCAATAATACATTTGCCATCACGTTCGATGCAGCGGTAAGTGGTGCACGAACTCAATCAGATATGTAGGATTAGTCTAATGAGACCTCTTGCAGGGCGCAAAGGAAGGGTCGCTTGATTTTAACCTCATTAGCCTCTTTCCCCCCACATTTAAAGGACGGAAGAATGGGATGCGTGTGGATGTTGCTGAAGCTTTAGAAGAGCTTCACCCTACGCTTTTCCGCATTCCCGGTGGTAATAGTGAGTTGTCCTGGCTCTCATCCCCGAGTTCTATGACTTTGACAACTAATTGGCTATGCTTGTACCTCGCAGTGCTTGAAGGCTTGACAAACAGGACGTGGTGGGACTGGAAAAACACCCTTGGCCCCTTAAAGGACCGGCCTGGCTTTACAGGAGTATGGGGATACCAGCAGACCAACGGCTTGGGACTGCTAGAGTACTTAGAGTTTGCAGAAGACTTGGGAATGGAGATTGGTAAGGTTTCTTCTTATTAATGCAATCAGAGCTGGGGAAGTATCTAACTTCCACACCAATAGTCTTAGGGGTCTACGACGGCCTCTCTCTCAACGGAGACATTACACCCAAGGATCAACTGCAGTTCTTTATTGACGACGCCCTCGACCAAATTGAGTTCATCCGGGGACCCGCAACATCAAATTGGGGTTCCGTTCGCGCCTCGCTAGGCCACCCCGCACCCTGGAAGCTGCAATACGTGGAAGTCGGCAACGAAGACTGGCTCTCTGGCGCTCCTAAGGGATGGGATACGTTCAAGGAATACCGATTTCCGCTTTTCCTCGACGCAATCAACAAGGCGTACCCGGATATTCAGGTCATTTCCTCGGGTTCGGTTTACGATGGTTACGACATCCCGGCACCTGGAGGCGGCGACTATCACGTGTATGCGGAGCCCGACACTCTTGTTGCTGAGTTTTCTAAGTTCGACAATGTGAAACAACCGCATATTATTGGAGAGATGGCTGCGATCCATCCGAATGGTGGCTCTGGCTGGGATGGACCGCAACGGCCGTTTCCATGGTAAGCATGATTTTTACCAGGTTTTCTCGTTTCCTTCTTGTGATACTTGTAGTGGGGTCTGAGTAGTATTCATACATTTGTCGGGGGGCTTTGAATATCTGCTAACTTTGTATACCTACCTAGGTGGGGAGGTGCTGTTGGAGAGGCCGTATCACTCATCGGCTACGAGCGCAATGCAGATAGAATCGTTGGAGCCGCCTACGTAAGTTTCAAAAAAGTATAGATATTCGCGAACACGTACTTATATAATATAGGCGCCGATAATTCGCAATAGTGTGTAAAATCCATGACTTTACCCCTATATTACTTTCCCCAGGGGAACGGACTTGCCGGTCCTAGTAGTGTAGCCTATCTTAGATGCACTTTGCTAACATCCGTGACAGTGAATCGTTGGCAATGGGAAATCACGGCGATTCAGTTCACTGCCGACAAGGTTACTCGCTCTACGTCTTGGTACGTTTGGGAGGTAAGTTATGCAACCGTATTACAGGTGCCGAATTTTGTGCTTATACTACTTGTAAATAGCTCATGGCGGCCCACCCCTTAACAGAGACATTACCAGCAACTTCGCAGTTTGATCCGCTATACTACGTAGCTGGTAAGAACGACAAGACAGGAGGTCACATTTTCAAAGCAGCAGTTTACAACTCAACGAACGGCGCCGACGTCCCCGTCAAACTATCCTTTGAAGGCATTAAACAGGGAACGAGCGCGGAGTTAACTATCCTGACGGGACCGAAAGATCCATATGGTATTAACGACCCTTCCACTGGTATCAATGTTGTGAAGACCAGCAAGGAAACTATACGGTCCGATAAGACTGGAAGCTTCCAGTTTTCATTACCGAACTTGAGTATTGCTGTCTTGGATACAAGCCCATCAAAGTCTCGCCGCTGGGATAGGACAGTAAAGGAAAGAAATTGATTTCTTAATCTACACAGGTCACCAATATTGGTATGGTGTATTCCGCAATAGGGCATAGAACCTTAGGTAAATAAATAATACTTACTGATTAATTTACGTGGGCTATGAGGCTCTTGGAATCGGATGCCCGGCACTTCCAAGTCATTGATTCCTATTGGCAGATATAAACAAGATAGCAATTGGCACTTGTTATGAAATGATGTGGTTCCTGGTCATAGGAGAGCCTTGGGGGATTGTATATCGAGTTGTGGGGTAGCACGTATATACGACCAGTTGTTCTTGAGGGTTACGCTGCTGAGCTGTCTTTTGCCAATGAACGCGAAATGTACGAAAAAAACACATGGCCTAAGAAACGCGGGCTGGCTGTGAGGATGAGGTAAGTATAGGCGAAGTTGGAGTAAAGAGACCGTATTGCTGTGTAACTCCCCACGCTGCATCGCTGCCTGACTGAGCTGAAGCGTCTTTTTTAAATGTCAGCAACAAATGCGCTCAGATTTGGTAGGAACCTAGAGGCTTATATCCTGGAGAGACTATGGCAAACCAGGCAGAGCACAGGCGGCGCGTTTACCTCGCATGTCGAGCTGTCTTCGTAGGCCAGAAAGCGGAGCTACGCAAAGCGAAAAAGGTGCGCGAAGAAATCGAGAGATGGCCACAAGTATTGAGGCCACTTACTCGTGATTTGAGCATAGAGAATGTGGTCGAGATTCTTCGCGACCTCCTGACACAAAATATTTTCAAGTCGGAGCGCAAAGCGAAGGCGGAATTCCCTGACCTATTCTACACACCACCAGAGCAGGACGTTAAGCGTGAAGCATCTGAAATCGACGCTGCTAAGTCAACAGCAGAGGTACTTGAAGAAGTTGCCAGCGAGGCACACGAGGAGGTTGAATGCGATGATCAAGTTGAGGAACACGCCCCCAAGCGAACCGGCGAGGTGGTTGACGGAACGGAACGAGATAATACACATTCTGAAGCCAGCCCCCCTGACATCGAACATGTAAATTCGGAACCGACTGCGTCTACACCCGCGCCTGCACCTACGCTTGCACCTACGCTTGCAACTGCGCCTTTGCCTTTGCCTTTGACTTTACCTTCCCTGTATCCGACTTATATCCCGTATAAAGCACAACATATTATTTTAAGCGAGGCGCAACGTATGCTAGAAGAAAGCTGCTTCGAATTCACCAAAAGACATATGCCGGCGCTCCTCGAGAATACGGGATTGGACTGCGCCAGTTCGCTAGAACTGACCAAATGGACGCGACTGTTGGCTAAGATGGCCGATGAGATGCCAGAGACAGCATTCAACCTGGGACCAACACCGCTGAAGGAAGTGCTATTCGCGACGGATGAGCTGAGACACAGTGCTGTCCATAGAGTCCCAATGACTGCTCGCGCTATTAAGACTCTGCTCAAGTCGGCGGTGGCGCTTGCATTTACACTCGGCGACCATAGGCACGTAAGTCAACTCGAGGAGATATGCTACGAGCTAGACAACAAGATCCAGGCGATGGAGCTGAATAAAAACGCGCTGGTGCATTCTACTACGGCCGAGCTGGAGGATATCCAACGACGGCGAGAAGAGTTGAACAGACTAGAAAAAGAAGTGCTTGCAAACATGGTGAAGAACGATCAGAAGAATAGGGGGTTCATTGGAGCGTTGCTCGAGGATTCGGTGGGCAGGATCTTGGAAGGGAAGACGGAGATGGGGACGGACGACGAGTTCAAGGTTGAGGAGGATGAAGAGGAATTCTCAGAGTGCCATACGAGCGTGGAGGACTTCTAACATGATTCAGTCGCATAGTGGTGAGTGTTTTTGGCATACATGTAATTGGATATATGTAATTTGAAATGGTAAAATTCTGGATATTATCACGATATAACGTTGTGGTAGGTATTGTTGTGAGTGTTGCAAGTGTCCCAGAACTGAGTACATATGTAGTACGTGCTGGACTTTTAAGCTAGTGGACCAGATAACAAGGTGCCACAAGATGAGGGACCACTTGCAGCGACCTAGTTACCCCTCACAGTGTCCGCTCGCACCCGCCCCCCGTAAACCGTACATACCTCGTTAATTCCAATTCGTAATATGTAGTTGTCACGTGGTAACGCGTAAAAAGGGTGACGCGCCACGAGTCAGATAGTATCTTTATTTCAATATACTCATTATAAACCCTGCGACGACGAACCATGGCCCGACAGCTACAAATATAATAAGCACAACAATTATCGAGCCTGCAGCATGAATTCAGAATGGCCGAGAGACCGGGTACAGCGAAAGCCGAGAAAGAAGAGCCGGAGGTAGAGGGTCCCAAGCAAGATGACCATCAACACGACACCCTCAAATACCATCTTCTCGGGCCATCGCTCACCAAGGCCGGCCAGGATTCTGTCGATCAATCTAAAGTTTCCGAAATTATATATAATGCCTCTAAAGGTTCAAAATTCTTCAACCGCGAAGAAGAGAAGGACAAGATCTTGACTCAAAAGATCGAGCAGATCCTAGAGAAGAAGCGTCGTCTTGAGAAACTCGATCTGACCCGCGAGCTGCGCGCTGCTGATCAACTCATAACCCAGCTAGAGGCCACTCGCGATTTGACCCAATATATAGTTCACGTCGATTGCGACGCCTTTTACGCAGCTGTCGAGCAGCTCGATCGCCCCGAGCTCAAGGATGTCCCATTTGCCGTTGGTGGTGGCGTTCTGACCACGTGCAACTACGTCGCTCGCCAATTTGGCTGTCGCAGCGGCATGGCCGGCTTCGTTGCTAAGAAGCTCTGTCCTAACCTCCTCCTTCTGCCTCTCAACTTCGACAAGTACACCTCTAAAGCCCAAGAGGTCAGACAAGTCTTGGCGCAGTATGATCCGAGGTTCGAAAGCGCTAGTATCGACGAGGCTTATCTCAACATTACCGAATATTGCGCCGAGCATAATATGACGCCTGAGGATACTGTTCAGCAAATGCGAGATGAGATTCATGAGAAGACCAAGATCACCGTTTCTGCCGGAATTGCTGCGAATTCAAAACTCGCCAAAATCTGTTCTAACATGAACAAGCCTAACGGACAATACGTCTTGCCTAACGATCGTAATGCCATAATGAATTTTATGCGGGATCTTCCTACGAGGAAGGTAAACGGAATCGGGCGGGTTTTGGAACGGGAGTTGCAGGAGATAGGAATTAAAACGTGCGGCGATATATATCCTCATCGTCAGCTTCTGGTACGTGCACACGCTTATTTTTGGACTCTAGTGCAGCCCGCTCCTATTTTGAACTATGACTGACATGGATATTTTTAGTACGTGAATATACTCTTCAATTTATTTACCGTATATCCCACGGCAATGTTAGGGGACTTTCTCGTATAAAGTGCTAACTCATTGCAGGCGTCAACTTTTCGGTGAAAAAACTTACGAATTTCTACTCATGTGCTATCTGGGGCTAGGCCGAACCGAAATCCAACCCGCGGAGGAGTATGAGCGGAAGAGTGTTGGCACCGAGAGCACGTTTCGGGATCTTTCAGATCCGATGCAGCTGAGAGAGAAACTGCGGCAGACGGCGGACGAATTGGAAAAGGATATGCGAAGAGTCGAATGTAAAGGGCGTACTCTCGTTCTAAAGGTAAAGCTTCATACATATGAAGTTTTAACGAGGCAAGTTGTGACCCCTCGAGCTATCTGTGCCGCGAATGATTTATACAATTACTCGCTGCCTATCTTGGCTAAGTTAGAGCAAGAAGTTCCGGGCATGAAATTGCGATTAATGGGCCTTCGGTGCACGAACCTGATTAGCACTAAAAAACCTGACACTCGTAGCTTTTTTGGCTTGCGACCTTTGAAGTCGAACGAGGCTGCCCCAGCGGATAACAAAATTCCCCAGGAATTACAGGAACAAAAGTCACAGGACGATAGCCCTGGACCCGGCCTCGATTGCACTGGATCGGAAGATCACCCCGCGTCAGAGATGGACGATAATTACCGGCACCATAGCAAAGAGATCGTCTCCAATCCTAAGCGTGCAGCGCCCGAACCAGAGCCAGAGGAGTGGTGGGACTGTCCCATTTGCAGCCGGCCCCAGGCTACCGACGAGCGCCTCTTTAATGAGCATATAGACTTGTGTCTCTCGAGACAGGCAATCCGCGATACTGTACAGCGGGAGTATAAGCCTAGTCCCAGCCCTGCGGCTGATGTGCCACCGCCCAAGAGGCGGAAGGGCAGTGCCGAGAAGAAACGCGTTCGTAGTTCGAATTCGGCTGACCCGAGGCAGACAAAGCTATTCTTTGGCTGACATTCATGAGATACGTATATAACTTATAACGACATTTTGTATATATCTTGGGTAATGGCATGCATAAACGAAGCAGTATTGCCGGATTCATCTTCTTAGTCTTGATATATTACTTTTTTTTCTCACCCCTTGTCCATTGTGTGTCTATGCCTCTTATGGAATAACTTCCTTCCCTATTCTTGTAATAATCCTATTATAAACGTATGGCGATCACTGTTTGGCTGTAGTTTTAGTCAATATATGCTAGGCGTATAGAGGCGATAATGAAATACCGCAAACTGAGAGGCGTAACAAAGGGGGTGGTGGTTGTAATTCAGTTGATCACCTAGCCAGCCCACTCACTCTTTAGTGCCCCCAATAATCCAACTAATAAAGGTTACCTACCTAGGCAGATTTATAGCTTAAATATCTTTAAAGCACTGAGAGGTTACATCTAAAGCTACGAGTCGTTGAGGCGTACATAATTGCAGCACTGGCCCATCCATTCATATTTAGAATATAGGCTGAACTTCCAACACTTGGGGTATTCTAATCTAGATTTTCAAGCAACGTGAGATGGATCAATTTTTAGTGCACATGAGCACAGAAGTGCCAAACTAAGATTTCCAGATTATTTGAAATCAAGATTTTAGGTATTTTATTGTCCAGTCATAAGGGACATCAATTTCTTTCTGTATAATTGCTCCTAGATGTGACATATTTGGGAGGCTACGGAACTCACATTAAAAAAGAAATTCAACTGGGTTGACCTAAACAGGGGTGGGATCATCGGTGTTTAACTATTGTAGCATGTAAGCACTATCCAATTTGCTACGCTAGCATCGTTTGCAGGAAAACAATTAGCATAGGACCTGGAGTGACATGCTATGAACTCCTATCCACGTTAATAGGCGGCGACCATCAAATCATATGCCCATGTCGTCAAGACTTGGTCGCCTCGCCGACATGGACCTACGAATATGATCTTCCTCTTCGACGATATGCATATCGTCACTGGGAAGTCTGACAGCGCGATCAAGGGCAACAGGCAATCCGCGGTGCCTACCCCTTATCATGACGGCGCAAAGGACTAACTTGCTTCCGGGGTAGAGTCCACCACTGAAGCTATACGCAGCGTTTGGAGATCCAATGCTGATGCCCACGCATCCGTAAGCGGAGACCACCTCGAAAACAACATTGAAGACCGAATAGGTGACTGGGTCTTCAATAAAATGCTTGGTTTCGATGATCATAATTAGCAAGACAGCCAAGACCAGCCACCACAAGTCGTGAGAGAGTTGTCCACGGATCTGGTGGCTGATGAAGCTAATACGACTCTCTTCTCGTTGGTCCGGCGCGGCCCCAACCCCATACCATTCCGCAAACGCAACGCGAACCATCCGACTCAGAGACTGAGGCTTACTGCTCGATTGACCGCGCGAAATAGGACGGGTTAGAGCGTCACTGTACAGAGGATCTTCCCCATATATCCCTAGAGACCGTTCTTCGTAAACATTTGAATGTCTCATCGTTATCACAACCGGATACACGGAGATATACCTGAAGAATCATTAGTATTAGCACCATCTCAGTCCCATGTAACATATCTAGAGCGTTTTGATAGCTAAGAGATCTCCGTGCACACTAACGCGGGGTTATTGAAAGGGGGAGAGGAGTAGAATGAGCCCATTATTTGGGCCTATAACATGGCTTTGGGGTATTGACGAACATCATGATAACATAGAGGACCTGGAGGCCGATAAATAGTGTTGGGATGGATACAACGTAAAACCCCCCCGAGCGGACAGCTGCAGCAGAGATCAGTACCAATGAACACTTTATAAGATGAGTGAATCGCACCGAGAGCTTGAAAGAGTCCATCAATGATGCGAGACCCGAGAGGAATTTGCTCAAGAGTCGAATTGCCGAGATTGAGCACTTCAAATGCTACCCAATCAGTGCCGTTGAGTACAAAGAGCATGAAAACAAGCCAGTACGTCTGACGTGACGGGAAGAGATTGGTATAGACACGCCTAGGATATTTGAGGATATACTCAAGCGTTTCTTTCCATTCTACCAAATCGTTCTCGTAGGTCACCCACTTCAATAACTTCACTGGAAAACTTTGGATCAGTAGCCGTCAATTTAAAGCCGCAGTGGAGAGAATATCATTAGAGCAGGAAAATTTTAGATATACTGGTGCGCACATTCCTACCATGACTAGGAATTATCTAGAGAATATAAAGGGAGCATGATAAAAATGGAATGGGGAGTCGAACTTACAGCTGCTCCACAAAATGAATCGTAGGAAGACAGGATACGCCGTATTACCAGCGAGAATCATTATTCCCATGACGATGAGTACAAAATATGAACTTCCGTAGGGAATCATATTTGCGTCCAGCACGCTCATGCCGCTGTTATTAAAAGCAGATACGCCGTTGAATATACCGTTCCACCAGGGCGAGATGGCATTCTCTAAGGCCGGTCCCGGTTGGTTGTTTGCTATCCATGCGCCGAGTGAGATGCAACCGAGGAATTGCCACAGGAAGAAATACAGCGGAACAATGATAGAAAGGAGTTTGAGAGCTCGGTACTCAGTGCCGCCAAGCTCTTCGCGTTCCTCGCTCGTTAGACCGTGAAACTGGCCATTGCGTCCGACTTTATGTCCTTTTAGATAGCTGTGAGGGTTAACAGCCGTGTCAGTGCTTGACAGGTGTCTTTGCGCGGTAGTACCGCTGGGAGCGATAGATGTCGACCTGCCCCCGGAACGAAGGTCATCAGCGAACACGATGTGCTCGGTACCAGTTGAAGCCCCTGTATTCCTCTCTTCGGCATCCGGCGCTACACGCTCGCTACGAGCATGGGCAAATGAGCCGCTGGCACGAATATCAGAGTTCTGCTGTGGAGGGACAACGGTGGAAACTAGTCTCCTGTCACTCGGGCGAGATATGACGGGTAGACTGATAGCTGAGCGCTGTTCCCAAGAAGGGATAACATCGCCACTATCCTGTCCTGTTCTACTCCTACCCAAACTCCTGAGCCTGTGAGTGATTGGGGGGAGTGTCAAACCGGCGTTACGCCGCTCAAGACTCCGTTTACGCTCCTTGCGCACGATCTCTTCGAAGCGGGCTTCGAAGGCATGCTTGCGTACCAATACAGTCCAGATAGACACCCAAATGGAGGAACCAATGATAATCAACAGCCAAAGGAGCACCTGCTGCCAAGTGGTCATTTGACTGAGATTAACAGTATTAAGGCCAGCCTCTGTCATGGCAGAGGTGACCAGGAATAAGCTGTCGACATAGCTGATGCTGGCTCTGGGGTTCGACGAGCCCCAGAACACCACAGATGATATTAGGGGCACAAGAAGAAAGTATACATAATGTATGGTGATAAAATTCAATGGTGGTAAAAGCGTTCGGAGACTGCGCATTGCCGAACCCCCGTCGTCCTATGGTTTTCCGAGGGAGGAAAAGAAAAAAAATAAAAAATAAAAAAATAAAAATAAATAAATTAACGGATTGGATGGACAATGGAGTAAAAACGAAGCGGGTTTAGTGCTAAAGAGGTCTTAGCGGAGCGAAAAATGAAAATGATTTAATTGAGCAACATGTTGAAAATCCTATCACAGTTATTTTTCTTTCTTTCTTCTTTTTCTTCGGATTCCAATGAGTCTCTACTTCAATTGACCCGAGAAGTTTTTTGACTCCTATTTTTGCTCTTCCGTGGATGAAGAGAAGGGAGAAAGTCGTGCAACGATGGCATAAGTCCATTTGACGAAAAGATGACTTTATGTACCTAACCTTCGGCACTTTAAATTATAAACAAGTACCTAACCTAATATACCACAGGTATCCTGACCCGCGACAGAGGGGCCACCTAGAACGAACCTTCATTCGTGCCTTACGAGATAAAGACTTAAACCTACCTATATATGTGAGGTACATTTTTCTTACTATCAATTTACATGTATTTGGAGGTATATATTAAGTACTATCTTTACTATGTATTTAAAGGCAAACCACCGGCAATGTTGTTGCCGCTACGTCCAAATTGCGGTGTGTCGTACCCGCCTCTATCCACCTACCTGGTACGTATTGTATTGTACCTAAACTTTCCAACCCCCTTTTAAGTCTCTTCTTCATGCGACAAGTTTGGATTAAAAGCGTATTTAAATAAATGGCGCATGGATTAGGTATTAATCATATATTGATTCGCCAATTGTCGAGCGTTGATATCTAGAAGTATTCATGTCTTTGCTAACCACACTTGCACCAAGATAAAGGCTAGCTAGCCAAGAAGAACGGTCACGTTCAACATATATACAGCAACTGATGTTTCGTAGACTCCGTTAAAGCTTGCCTCAAAGGACTGCTATTACTCGGCTGAGTAGCCTATAGAACCAACCTATAGCTCGTTGTGTTCCTGGACGTCATCGGTATCGACGAGCAAGGTTCCAACAACCTCAGCAGCCTCTTCGACTTTGCTCGCAATCTTCTCCGCCACCTTTGCCGTTGCTTTCTCGGCAGTTTCGCTGGCCTCGCTAGAAGCTTCACTAGCAGCAGAGCTTGCGCTACTGGTTGCCTTTGTAACGATGGACTCGGGCTTAGGAACGCCCTTGATGCCAATGAGCTCCGTTTCGAATACTAAGAGTCGTTAAGTATTTGATCATCTTCTGTCCACAGCGCTCCAGCTTGTTACATACCAAGGGTAGATCCGGCGGGGATGGGTCCAACGCCCCGGTTTCCATATCCATACTCGGGAGGGACGGTTAAAGTCCTAACCAGCAGTCAGCCTCCATTTGATATTCTGGGGGAAAATGTACTACTCTACCTTTTCTCGCCGATGCACATATCCAAGAGTCCTTCGTCCCATCTGTACACGTGTTAAGACTCCATAAGCAGTAAGATGCGAGAAGCGAAGGCGACCGACCCCTTGATGACTTGACGGCCCCCTAACATAAAGCTAAAAGGAGTGCCTCGGTCGTAGCTAGCATCAAACTTCTTGCCGTTGGAAGCAAGCGTGCCCCTATAGTGTACTTGGATGTTGTCTCCCGCTTCGGTTTTTCGGTCGCATTCGACGGGAAGGGTCACTTCGATCTTCAATTCGGGAGAGCTCGAAGCCAAGGCTCCGGCAGCGAAGGAGGCTACGAGGGACAATGGAAGGAAACGCATGACGTAGGTTCGGAATGCAATTGTCTATATTGAGATACGACTGGAAATAGAATTGGGTGCAAAAAAAATAATTTTTTTTTTAACACGAGGGCATATAGAAAAAATATCAGCTAGGGGTACGTAACTGAATGTGGTGGACAAATATAGTGAAATCATCACCAGCTTTCGACTCTAATCAAGTTGTGGGCGGCACAGCGTCAGATCAACCTTGATTTGGGGGTATCTTTTACGTGCATAATGCCTTTTAATTGACTGGGTAACTCATGAATTCATGAAAAAACTTTATAAGCATGCTGTAATTGGCACACTAACAGCAAACCTGTACCTAATTTAGTTGGCGGGGTATAATGGAAATGCAAGCCACCCCCACTGCGGGTATCGAAGTACCTATCTACATGTAACTTAGGCACTGAAGCACGTCAGTATTTGCCACAATATGTCCCATTATTCTACCATGTAACGGCCTCACAATAAGAATCTTGCACTTCCATTCGTGCACTTCGGTGAGGATTTAAAGGGTCTCTTGCAAACTACATCGTCTGTCAGCAGCAAGGTTGAACCTACGTAGATGCCTCTCTACCTACATAGATAGGCAGATATGTATAGAAGTAGGCAACTTAGGTACCTAACCTACCTATGCAAGTATGTTACTCTTACTGCATTTCGTATACAAATTTATCATCTTTCTATAGTTGTACGTAACGCAATCAAGGACTGTGCGTAGTGTATGGCCTCAAGCTTGCGTGTTAATAAGCAAACCATACTATATACTATGAATAAATATGAATAAATATGAATAAAATTACGCATATGAAGAAACAGATAATCATCTCGAGGTACCTTAGGTATTATAGAAATGATGTAACAAAACACTAACAATGGAAGTCTAGGACTTGTAGGCCTAAAAGGACTTGTAGGCTGTAGCTGCTTGGCCCACCCAGAAGCTTCTAGGAAAATAGGCCAGGCAACCAACGGCCATTTGCTGGCCAAGGTCAAACAGGCGAAAATAGCTGCCCTCTTACGCCCCTTGGGTAAACATTTCTATTTGGCGTTTAAACAGCAATGCAGACGTGCTAAAATATATCTACTGAGATAGATATGATTAGATACTACATATATGTAAAATGTATGCACCTCAGGTATCTAAGGTAAGCAAATGTACTATGTATTTACCTAGGTATGTACCTAGGTCACGTCCCTCCCAAATACGCCTGATGTAAGCAGTATAAGCCACACAATAGGTACATATCCGTTAGGTACCTACCTAGGTATACTCTGTTTATCACTTAGGTAGTGTTCGCATACCACTATGCCGTGCCTACCCCGTGCGACTGTGCCTCAGAACCCCAAACCCCAAACCCCATCCGCCATCTGCCACTATACACTACCCGAATGCTGTAATCAAATGTTTTTGGTAACTTACAACACTAAACGTCAACCCCCAATGTAACTTATTAAGCTAATATCGTCTTTTACCTTCTACACCTCAGACTTCGACGATGCCACCCAAAAAAGGTCAAATGCCAGGTAAGAAATGATAGCACAGCCTCTACAAGACTCTTCAATAGTTACTAGGCATATTCCGTGCTAAATCACTTTTAGGCCTTCATGTACCCCTGATTCAACGATCTCCACTTACAGTTAGTCATTGCGGCTTCCATCCATCTACAGCTCTATGCTTCTGACCAGCCGGAACGCTCAAACGCTCAATTGCTCAATTTCTTAATTGCTGCCTCAACCGCCACAGGCACTACCACCCTTTCTCCCCCCCCCTTTTCTGCCTTGAAGCTTAGGTGACTCACGTTTTCTTCGGTGTACGTTGATATCTTTACTCTTTCACTGCTCGTTATGGCCGGATACGCCCCCATTTCGGTCAGCTTTGAGGCACTGCTGCTCATACTTGATCCGGGCTTGTACGTGTTGAAGCTAAGCTTGTCCCTGTCACCGTGTGCTAGTCCTCTGTATAAGGCTTCTATTGTAAGTATCGAAAGGTAAAGTACTCTCTTGTAATAGACCAATATCAAATATTTAAAAGACGAGATGTCTCTCTGTTTCTGCTCTCATCCCCATCCCCTTCTTCAACAACCTAGACAAGTCACTCGCAATCTATATAATCTCTATTACGACATCTATCAAGTAAACCTGCTCGACACTCTATATCATCTCTGTCGTTTCACTCAAACACCTGCCACCACCAAGCAATGGTATCATACAACAAGGGCGCTTCGAAATCACCCTACACCATCGTTGTTGACGACCGCTCCTCCCGTTCGTCAGCTGCAAGTTCATACAACACCATGTCTTCCCCCACTAGCCTAGGTGCTGGTTCGACGTCCTACCCTAGTATCTCCTCTGAGAGCTCACCTGTCGTCTACGAGAGCAGCCGATCTCCCCAAGCCGGTACGTGTTGTCCACAGATACACCCTACCGTCCTACTTATAGCTAACGATAACCAAAGATGGCTTCACAGTTGGAGTTGTGCGCCGCTCTAAGGTCACTGTATTTAACCACCACAGTTCTGGGTATCAACCCAATTCCCCAACTCCGGGTTACAGACAATATAAAGAGAGCCACAGATCTTCCGACGAGAAGTCGCGCTCGCACACGGGTTCTTGTTAAATCAGGTCAACATGTTTTGAATCGTTTATGCTAGGCGCGTCGGATCTGGGGATTAGGATGGAATTTTAGGCGGCAAAGGTTCTTATTTTGGGACAGGCACAACGCTATACCATGAATTTCATGGTTCTTGGGAACTTGATGTTTAGAAGGAAGACTACAGGACCGCCTCAGGGCTACTAGACGTGTATAGTTACTGGCAATATTTCATATCACTTAATATTTATGTGGTCGAATCTAATCTTATCGTTTGCATTCACGACCAATCTCCTTTCCTTATCTTAGTACAACATTATCGATTGGTTCGTCATAAGTGCGACTCCCACAAGACTAGTCAGTGGGTATTTCATTCGCTACCACATCTGCCATGAGGTAAGGTAACTGCATAGTGTATATGCAGGAACATACGTATGTCTTAACACGAGAGGTAACCTAACGGTTACACCCCACGAAGAACGTAATTGGAGGTCATCCAATTTCTCCAATGTCCAATAACCACCTATCTTTCTTTACTTATTTCAGCTCCTAGGGCTGAGCTGCAGCCTTTGCTCTATTGGTAGGGCTAGGGCACCAATGCCGGCGATCCCTGCGTATGATGATCTCACATTTGGACAATGGCGACACATGTTCCGTCCGACTGTAACATCAAGGCTAAGATAGGTACATTTTGGGGAAAAAAGATAAAAATAAAAAACAAAGCTAGTAGCTTATCTATGAGGGAGGGAACATAGGCGGGAATAAGAGAGTCGCGACTTGGCTCTTAGGCATCACAATAGAGCACAAGTCTAGCCTCACTACATCTTTGAAAAATTCCAGTTTGCTCGACGAATGCCCTTAATAATGTTTGCGCAGTGATTGCAAGAGGAACAGTTTAATGATACCATGATCTTTTACGCTCCTATTAGCACGTAGCTGTTGCCTACAAGCTTTAATAATACCGAAAGGGATAACAATTGTTAACTATCAGTGGCCGCCATACACGGTCAACCAGCTGTGTAGCGGCGTGCCCCCTATTTGGACGACAATCCTCTCGGAGTAGCCAGCCTGTATATAGGTAATTTCCACCAGTGACACATGAGGACCACTATATGGTCCCTCAGAACACATCTGAGAGACCCCACCCGTTCCATCTGCCTCCTCATCTGGGAACCATCTTCCCTCCTATATCAACCTCGATGATACTCGTCACGCTCCTCCTCGAAGTAATGCGACATCTCCAACCCAGAGTCCTTATACCCGCATTTAGCATAGAACGGCTCATTTTTCGCGCCGCAGTTAAGAATATTCTTGTAGCATCCCAGATTTATAGCCACAGAATCCAGGGTCTGGATCATCTTCAGGCCAAGCCCTTTACCCTGATGCTCCTTCGCGATTGAAATCTCCTCAATATGACCACACTTGCCGCGCTGATGTATACTGTTTCCTGAGTAAGAATATTGTATAACATTACGCTTTTTATGATAGAATAACCACCCAAGAGGGGGAGGAGGGGACGTACAATTTCTTCTCTACGATCAAACCACCTGTTCCCACGACACGACCCGCGTGTTCGATCACCACGAAGTAGTACGTGCCCTTCGCTTCTAGCATCTCGTCGAATCGCTCATTGAACTCGGCCTCGCTGACATCGCCCATCCAGGTGAGAACCCGCAGGCATTCCAAGAACCCTTTAGTGTAGTCTCCTTTCTCCAACGGGCGGATGGTGAAGCCATCGGGAAAGGAACCGGCAACTTCTCGTGAGATGAGAGATGCAGAGAAGAGCGCTTCGGTGCTGCCCATGACTACCTATGGTAACTATATTGTTTTAAACTTGGAATGTGTTGGCGTGGATCTGATTATATTCTAATATAAGCACCTAGGGTAGGTAGACTTAATAGTTAATGCGGGGTGGTTTATAAGAAGGAGACGTATAAGTGTCAAATAGCTTACAGTGACCCGAAAAAAATAACGTTTAAATGTAATTTCCCACTTCTTAATATGCACTTTAACCGGTTATAACTTAACGAAATAAACTTGTGAAATCCCTATAAAAATCCTATAATATACTTTATTTAATTTTAAATATTTTTAATTTTTCTTTTAAGTTATAATAATTACTTTAAGGTAAAGAATAATAAATGTTAAAATAATATTTTAAATAATTATTATAATTTTAATTTAAAATTATAATATAAATTTTTAAATAAATTAAAAAATAAAAATAATAATTTAATATATAAATAATTAAATATTATAAATTTATTATTTTTAAAATTATAAAAATTAAAATAATAAAAATATATTTAAATTTATATTTTTAAATATTAAAAATAAAGGTAATTTCGCATTTTCTTATATAAAAAAGTAATATTTTATAATTCCATAAGTTTACCATTAATTCCCCACCCCTTAAAAAATGTAGAAAATAATATAAAATAATTAAAATATTATTCAATTAACTAATTAAGCCCCTATATAATTTTAACTCTTAATCTTATATAATTTTTAAAAGTTGTGACTATTTGAAGTTAGTAAGTTTTGGTGTAAAAATGGCTATTAGACGTTATTTTTTTCGACCCACTGTAGGTACCTAACCTAAACGAGTTTCTATATGTGCAAGTTACCCTAGTATGTAAGACTTTACACGTGTAGTTCAAATTTGTTAGGAGCTTAGAAGATAAAAATAAAAGGACCACGTGTTGGAATCCTTTTCGGAGAGCAAGCCGATAGAAGAGCACTGGGGTGAAGTGGTCGCCGGTATCTGAGGGGCTCAATTGTATTGTGCAATACAAGTACCGAGTTTGTACATTTTCCGAGGTTAAATATTCTTCTAAACGTGAAGCCTTTCGTTAGTTGCATACACCTATAGGCAGATCTACCCAGACTCTCATCTATACAGCCGAAAGGCTATATCCTATAATATGGTAGATATCAATTCCAAGCAGATCATTGAGTTGTTTATGATTTATTTAATAGATACATAGAAGTTAAGCAATATGAACTGTCCCCTTCTCCCCCTGAGAAAGGAGTCCCCAGTCTAGCATATATAAAGCCAGAGAACAGAAAGAGTGGTATGACCTAGATCCTAGGTATACTAATCAAATGTCTTTAATAAAGCCGGTAGCGAACTTGGACTGTCCTCAAGGTACCCCTGATCAACTAGTACGTCTATAGACATCTGCGCGTACTTAGTCGCTGTCTTCTTATCTTTTGCTTTCCAGT
Source organism: Daldinia bambusicola (assembly GCA_022478815.1). NCBI lineage: Eukaryota > Fungi > Ascomycota > Sordariomycetes > Xylariales > Hypoxylaceae > Daldinia > Daldinia bambusicola. Next base: position 402,632 of record MU284083.1, read on the forward strand.
ATAGTCGCGCCATGATCTCGTACTGACTAGAGTAGAGCGGCGCAAGATCCTCTGACTTCATAAGTTCCAAGATCTCGTGCGTGAGCTTTACAGCTTTCGATCCGTCCCATGCTTCGACCGCTTTCATGACTTCTCGGCGCAACGCCTTGATCTTCGCCCTGCGATAGTCGGAGGCGGCAACCTCAGTCTTGGATGCCGTGCAGAGAGAGCATGTACATTCGAAACCCCATTTCTGCAACGCTTCTCGTCTTTCGTCCTTTGTATTTCCTAGTGGAACATCTAACGGAAGGATGAGCGGCGAACTAAGTAGTATAGGTGGCCTAGACAACCAGAGCTTACATGTGATGGTGATCTCCTCTCCTGGATCAATATCCTTTAGAGCAACGACACTCACGGCCAAAGTTGAAGGTGTGAATCTGATATAAGAACTAAAATTTTCTTTAGCTTTTCCGCAACTTATAGACTATTATTGCTATTAGCACTTACTTTGGGCGACATGCATGGTTAACTCTCTGCCATAGAAGGTTAGCATTACCTATATCAACGCCAATCTTGTAGCAATCGACGAGGCTCACAGAAACATCCGGGTATAACGCCATATGAGGTTCATCCGCCAACGTAAACGAAAAGGAGTTAGTCCTCAAAATATCCTCTATGATATCAACCGAAAAGGAGCTGCTACGAGCCAGAGAGAGCACACGATCCGGATCCGCCAGCTGATCCACAGCTGTATGAAGAAAGCGATAGCCTTGCGTCCGCATTACCGCAGTTGGGAAGTCCAAGCTTACTATCAACACAGCCCAGTCCGCCATTATTGCCTCGGCACGTTTAATATGGCGCGTCGCAATCACCCCTTTCCCCTTCCCGGGAATATCTGTCACTTCATACGCGGGTCCGGCGCTGTTGTTGAGGAAGTGTTTTATGTGAGTGTAGCCCGAGTCGTTTAGTATTTCAACAGTGCTCGCTGCAGTCTCTGGCGTGGTAATTAAGCTAACACCTCCATTACCGTGCTGCGAATTAGAGTAGACGCAATAGCTAGATCCGGGCGTCTTCTTCGAGTCTACGCATTCTGGAGGATGAGTCCATGGTGACAAGTCAACCGGTCTATCGGCAGTTTTCCCATCAACTGGATGGGGACATCCTAGGCGTGCTTGAGTCTGAAGTTCTTCTGGGAGGTCCAAAGGACATTGGCCAATGGCAGCGGATATGTGAGTATGAGACGCTACGTGTGGCATGAGATACCCCACGGCGCCGAGGAATCTAGGAAGCGAACAAGCTCGAGTCTTCATTTTCGGTTGCCATCGCACGGAACAGAGAGTAAAACTAGTCTGACTTATAAGACATACACGCTGGTCATAAGTATAATATTTCTAACAGCTGATCTTAACTTTTAAATGTCATCGTTCCAATGTCTGATTGTGGTTCGGCCGCAGGTAAATGAAAACCTTCATTTCGAGCGCGATCGACCAACATTGCCCCCAGAGAGCCAAGCGAGGCCAAGCGTCAGGTACGGGAGATGCAGAGTTGGCGTGATTTTAGACTTTCTACTACGGAAAACAGCTGTTTATGGCAATTATCGCTCAGAGTTTGTCTACTTCATGCCAGTCTTTTCTCATCACGTCTTGGGAGATTCCCTGCCCCAAGACATACGGGATCGATGCCATAACCCAAACTCGGCAAAGCAGCCCGAATTCCCACGAGTTCCGTCCCCGAACGTTCTCCTTGAGGCTCTAACGTAACTTAACGGCTAAGCTTGTGTTACTAGCCGCCGAATAGTTGGAGCTCTCAGCCGTAAATAATCTTGGCCAATGCTGATCCTCAAGCTCCGGCTAAATCTGTAGGTACGTCGTCCACTCGAGATATGCCGGTCTATCCGCCCTAAGCGTACAAATATATGTCTATCATACATGTGCATTGGAAATTCGTACGTACCCCTAGTTCGACAAGGTCTTCTTCTACATATAAATCCTTTATTGCTCATCGGGGACAATTCTGAGGAACGCCGGTATGAGTCCGGAAACTACGAAATGATACGAGACCGCAAATAGCCCCAAAAAAAGTTAGGCTGGTGCTCTCCAATTCTCTATGCTTCAAGATTGATCTCTAAAGCATATGATAAAGAATTTCTATAGGATATAAAATTTCTAAGATGCCTACCCTATATTAGCTAGCAAACTATGCCAAGCTTAACACTTCGGGATTGCATCAGGAATCCACGTTAGGTATGCGCCGAGAGTCTTGGAATATCGACAAATAGAGTAAGATTGAATACAACATACCTCATATAACGTCAGGATAGGGTTACTCTTGATGGATATCATATCCTTGACAGTATACTGGAACTTAACGAAATACATAGCAACCACCGAGCTTGATGAATAGGGGTTCAAGTCGTTAGCTGGTAGGACCTTGGGCTTTCATATAAGATATATTATGTCTAGGGCCACTGATGTCAGTTTTCAGAAGATCATAATTCTGGATTAATAAGTTGTTGGTTAAACTGTACCAAAGGGTTTATAGTTGACAGAACATCTATCACCTCGTTCAATATCGGCACTAAATAATATTCCGGGATAAAGCAATCAGATTCATCGGGATTTTTTATATTGGTCGAAGGGAAACTGATCCAGCATCTATTTGCCGAACGTCGTCCAGTCTATCTACATAACAATTCAGCGGCTCAAAACTTGTGTATCTGGTCCTTCCGATAGCCGAGTTCTTGCAAGATCCCAGATTTCTTCCAGCTTCCCACGAGTGCGGTTTCCATCGGCGGGGGCCCGCAAACGAATACCTTGGAATTGCCCGACTGGGGTGCTACTTCGTTTAGCAACTCCTTGGTAACGTAACCTTGTCTAAACCGCGAGCCGTTTTCAGGTCGACTGATGGTATATGTGACGTGGAATTGACCCGGGAATTTAGATGCGTATTCGTCGAGTTCCTTTCGCAAGAGCAAGTCGGCGTCTGTATTCACGCCAAATACTAGGTTGATCTTTGTGTGATCCTCGGGATTTTGCAGTATGCCCCGAATGAGCTGATAGATAGGGGTGATACCGGCTCCTCCGGCAATGAGTAAGATTTCCGAATGTTTGTTTGGCTGATAGTTATATCCTGGGATTTTGGTGACGAATCGCAACGAGTCGCCCGGTTTCAGGGAGTGTATATATGTACTTTGCTTGCCATCGGGGTACTTCTTTATTAGAAGCTCTAAAGCACCAGGTTCCTCTAATTACGGCGGGTTAGATTATACGAAACTATGGTAATAATTTACCTATGAGCTTCTTACCTAGGGAGCTGATGGGCGTGTAAGGACGCACGACAGGAAATGTGCTGCCTTTTGGCCAAGAATATGTTAGGAGTGCGGCTTTTCGAATGTCAGCAACAGTGAGAACAAGCAATGGTACCCTTTAAACTACTTCTGCGATTATCACTTACACGTCAATGTGAGGCCGCTGACGGTGTCGGGTGTGGGAAGTTTAAATCGCAATCGCTTAGTGTTGTGGTTTACGGCTTCGGTGCTCTCAAGCTCGAGAGATAAAAACGCCGGCCCGGAGCCGAAAGCTTTTTTAGGCGCGCCAGAATCCGCGTAAGCAACACTTCTCATGTACGTATAGTATATCCCAGCGCTAACGCCAACAATTGCGACACCAGTTATGCCCCGGGACAGATGAGCTGCGGGAAGCACTCTAGAATTCATCTTTATTTACGAGTATAGGGTTAAGATGGTTTCGTTGTAGTTTTATGGGTATCAAGAAGAAGTCGGGAGGGAATGAAGGGGGGATAGGACGAGATATTAAAAAGATTGGGTTAAAAAAAATGTACAATCAATCTATGCTGGCTTTTGAAAAGGGAAAAAAAAAAAAAAAGAAGAAAAAAAAGAAAAGAAAAGCAAACGGACTTCCGCTGATGTTGTTACGCAGGAATGTCGGTCGAACAGAGCACTTATAAATGCCCTTGTAACAATGCCTCAGGGGAAAAAATAAAAAATAAAATAAAAAACAATATCTCAATACAAATCAGATCTATTCTTGCGATTCCTGATATAAACCTTAAAGGCTTTTCAAATAGAGAGAGCGGGTTAGTTCAACTCGCATATTATATACTCACATTATTCCTCGGGGTTCGGAATACTCAGTATAGTCCACGGAAGCACGGCGGACGCTCGAGTCCGAATCCGAAGTTCTCTTACATTGGTACTTGTAGTAACGCTAATAAGTCTGACATGACGCAGCGTGTTTTTGTTTTGTCCTATTATGTAGTCTATTTAGGGAAATGGCTATATGTAATCGAACCACTGCCTAATGGTAGCCGCTAAGCTAACAATAGGTACCTGGGTAGAAAATGCCTTCGTCGGACGTTTTGTAAGCCGGGTGCCGTGCGATATTTATATGACCCGGACCACTAACGTATCCACCAACGTATCCACAACCGGTCCCGAGACGTTCAGGCAATAGGTACATCCTACAGGTAGGTACCTGCTATAGGAGGTATTCGATGCATTCGATGCAGTTGATCTGTTTTATGCCGGGAAGGTTTTACATAATAGGTTAGGTACCTAATGTATTGTACCTAAGTTACCTAAGGTATCGTATATATTGCCTAAGGTATGCTGATATGTAACATTTGATCTAACTATTTACTATGAATAACAGGTTGTATGTACATTTCTGTGATATTTTCAGCTTTGTTATTTATATCGAACTAAATCCTCATCATTAAAACATTTGCCACCGTTACATCTTGTCTCCACGCACCCTGGGTGCCTACATGTGGGGTTTCGGCAAGATTGACTTGTCCTGACTCCTGACTCTTTTCGCGCAGCACACAATTTTTTAAGATGCGACCAAGACGACCGGCTCGCCGTTGGTAACGTCGACACATATTTGTCCGTTTCCGTCCGCGGTGTAGGATCCGGAGCCAAACGTGTTGTTCCACGATTTGTTGGGGGCCTGTGTGTTAAAGCAGTGCTGTCCGCTTGAGCCGGATCCACTGTTCGTCGTGAGAACAATCAGGTCACCACCGGCGCGGCTCCAGGCATAAGCAGTATCCGCAACATATACGTGAGTCTGATCGTCACCAGCTAGACCGCCAGCCGCTTTCCTGGCTGCAGAAAGCTTGGAGATGGCCTTGTACATTTCGGAATCGGTGTTGAAGTTGCTGCGCCAGAGATCCTCACGGTTGGCGGGGTCGTTGCCACCAGCGTAGGCCTGCTCCGTGCCGTAGTACACAATCGGAATACCTCTGGCAAGGATAACGTAGGCGAGGGCGTTCTTGAGAAGAGAGAGGTCGTTCTTCTCGCTAAGCCATCGTGCATTGTCGTGGTTGTCGATGAATGAGCCCAGAGCCGCGGGATCGGGGAACTTGGAGCTGATTTGGTCGTACATGTCGACAATGGCCTGGCTAGAACCCTTCTGCTGGTAGAAGTTGTTCATGGGGTAATACATGGGGTAGTTCAGCACTCCGCCCATGAGACCGGCGTAGCCCGAAACGTAGTTTGGGTCTCCGTCAAAGACCTCGCCGATCGTGTAGACTCCGGCAGCCTCGGAGAATCCTGGCCAGTAGTCTTTCTCCACGTGCTTCACCGTATCGATGCGGACACCGTCAAAGTCATACTCCGATACGAGGTACTTAATCCAATCCCGGTAGAGGGACCGAATGTCGGTGTTCTGAGTGTTCAAGTCGGGCAGGTCAGCAATCCAGCAGTTCTCCACGCTATTCTGGTCAGAATAGTTAATTTCGCATTGCGAGTGATAGGAGCTGGCCTGGTTGAGCGGCTCCGGCTTACGGTCCGCAAGGTTAGACGGGCCTACGTGGTTTGCGACCACATCGACCATGATGTAAATGCCCTAAATAGAGAAATTTCAAGTCAGCACTCCGAAGACAGGCGAAGGTTCTCTTGTACGAGGTCAGTTTACCTTTTCATGTGCGGCGCTAACAAGAGCTTTGAGGTCGTCCGCTGTTCCGTAGTTCTCATTGATACCGTATAGATCAATCGCCCAGTATCCATGGTAACCCCCGTCGCTGTCTTCATTTTGACATACCAGTTAGTTTTCTGGAGCAAACACGGGAAGTACCTCACGAGAATGATAAGACTTACTCGTAACTACAGGCGTAATCCAGATAGCATCAAAGCCCATACCGGCAATGTAGTCGAGCTTCGATTGAAGACCCTTGAAAGTGCCGCCGCAGTAAGTCGTAAGGTCGCCACATGCATTTCCTCCATTGTCATCGCTGCCGCGGGCCACGCGGTCTGTGAGCGCAAAGTAGATATTCCTGCTCTTCCAAGCGTCCGCGTCGGCCGCTAGGACCGCGCTGAACAGCTTGGAAAGGAGCGCGAGCGAAGTCAACGACGTACGCATGTTTGCAACGAGTTCCAGAGATTAGAGGCCCAGGGACGAAGGTGTATGGAGAGGGTTTGCCGATGGCTTAGGAGAAGAATGAAAAAAAAAAATGAAAAAAACAGCAGGATTTGTTGTCACACTTATAGTGTGAGGGCGGCGTGGTTCACGATTGTAAGCGCACGAGACTAGCACATCTCAGTCCAGCTCTCACTCCGTCCCCGCCTCCGGCCACATTGCATAAGAGGCCGATTTCAACAATATGCGGACCGAGTCCAAGAGACTAAAATGGCCGACAGAAGAAGCTCCGTCATTAACTCCGCCATCCTTACCAGGAGCACTTATTGGATTCTTTTTCGATATGAAGAAGTAAGATTCATAGACAAATGGGTTGATGAGTTAGCTTAATGCAATAACACCACTACCATGAGCCCCATTTCCAGGTCCTTCATTCATCCCCTGTTTCTCCTTTCCATAATAAGTTAGGCTACCCCCCTGGTGCATAATGAGATCGTCACTCCGCGTCGCACGGCGCGTTGCAATAGGCCGAGTGCGATTCAGCGCCCGTGGTTCGATTCGTCCAACCACGATTTGAACTGCGGGGACTCCACGGTTTTGAAAATGGGAATGGCACCGACATGCATAGGCCCGGCACAATTCAACTTAGAAAAGACGGCCGAGGTTTTACATTACATCACAATGGCCTTGGGCTGTTGGGGTATCTAATTCGTCTCCCTGATGTTTTGACTTGGAAGGATTCGGTGCTAAGACCTTAGACCAACCTGACTCGATACCACCGAAGCCATAGGTTTTTATTCCCCCTGACCCGTAAGTTTCTCATAGCTAAACTAATCGTCGTCTTATTTATAACTGTTTACCTGGTATAAAGGCGTCAGCACTATGAGACCAAAGTGGTCCATCACATCATCAACTATTCTAGGCTAATATAAGGATTTATTCTAGTTATAAATAATTGCCTTATTGACTTGTGCCGAACATTCGGTGATGCGTGGCGCGGCGCAATGCTCGGCCACTCTGTCGGTTTGAGGTCCATTAGCAAATCGTCGATTGGTTGCCTACCTAAGATACCAAAAGGATAGCTATAATCCGCGAAAATATAGTTTGGAGAGCTCTCGGTGAATTGTCACCGAATATCTACCTTATTTGCTCTACCCAGCTTGGCATGTACGATGGTAGCTTTTTCTGCCCAAAGTAGGTGTGTATGACGATCACCTCTCACGATTATTGCTGCCGTTTCTTTTTATGGCCTCGGGAAGTCCCGTTTACTCTTGAAGAAAGTCACACTATCCATGAATTCAAGGTAGGTATAAAACTCCTCCAATTACAATTCCGAAACTCTGTCTACAGAAGTAAGTGAGCCTGTCTTAACATACTCTTATATACCTAGCTCCGCCTTTTAACCTCCGTCAACGCATCGTGGTATACTTACAATTTCATGACCCCTGACTATCAACATTATAGTATTGAGTAAATGTCAAATGTATCCATTTGACTTTCTAGATCTCCTTACTATCTACGTGTATTGAACTGGCTGGTTAAGCCTAAGGATTATTGTTTTGGTCTTTTACGCCGTTGTTAAACGCTCAGAAAGGACGTTCCGCTTGTAGGCCAACTATGGCCTACCTATTTTTCTCTTAGACCTTCGTCTTCAATACTTCTAAACGGACTTACAGGCTGTTACTAGTGCTGTCTACGCAAGTTCGACGAGGACCTCAAGGGTTGCTGCGCTTTGACTAAGGAAACGAGCCAGACTGAGGATAACGTACTAAGTTGCAAGCGCCAGTAAAAATCTATTCCGACCCATGTCACATGCTGAAAAAGGAAAAATAATAAAATTCTATGTAACTTTATAATTATTTGAAAATGCTTTAATATACCTAACAAGTATTAATACGCCTATGCGGAAGTACTTCGGATCCACCTCCTAATTACTAACTGTCTTCCCAATTAAAGCGCAGGGGTGCTCGTCAAACTTGTGTAGACAGCACTAGTACTATATCATCTTCATCTATATTTACTATTCGATTTTATCCTTGGGTATTATATTAGCTTGTGGACTGTTCCAGTTTCAGTATGCCTGTTCGGTTAGTCCCGACCTTCTAGACGTATTAACACCTAGACAGTTGTTCTTAAAGAACAATTCCGCGGACGGTTTCGAACACTTACTTCTTATACATGTTACTCTATATCCGGAACACTTCCGGTTCAATTGCCGTGCATTTTGCTAGGATGTCTCGCAGTAGACCATTTACATGGACCCAACCCATGAAAAAAGGAGGCACATATGTTCTTATAGGACGACGTTCACCAGTTTCTTCGGCGACCACTAACAACAGGGAAATGTATGCCAAAGAAAGCGGCTAATCATTTAAAGCGGAGTCTGGTACTTCTTTCCTCGAAAACCATATGCTACACCATATTGAATGGACTTGGGTGAGTGAGTAAGGCGTCTTTTCGTGTTTGAAACATGAAGGTTGGCCTTTCCAAGCGGAATAACTTGTCTTATATGCTTAGACTGTCAGGGATATGTGGGAATATAAAGATAAACTAGGTAGAGCAGGGCTCTACCGTCTAGGTATATAGAGGCAGCCGGCTCCATCGAGGGAAGTTAGAAGGCCAGGCGCTATTATAGTTCAATCCAATATACTATGCGCTACCCTGATACTCATTGTGTATATGACAACCATCATCGGGCATGGACCCTGACATAGCCCCCTTTAAAATTTCGAGATATTTAGGTTCGGTTTTCCAACCCCTATCCACCCAGTCAGTAACCTGTCTGCCTAGATAGGTAGGCACCTCACCGGCCGAGAAGATATTTTCTTACTGCCTTTGGAAATAATTTTATTGCCGTCTAAAAAGATTGCTGCAACCATATACCGCTCTTATATCTCTCGTAAGTAGCAAAAGAAGCAGCCATGCCACTAATCATAATGCGCCATACAACTTAGATTCTAGTTACGATCGAGGAAGTGCTGATGTTGGAACGGAAAAACTAGGTCTGTTATATATATGAATCTGTTTTTCTTTTCTAACCGAACCAAATCTTTTCCACTGTTTTGTTCATGATCACTTTTCTTGAAAGTGATATTGAATGGCTTATCTCCATTGTCACTCCAAAATGGCATTCTTTTTACCAAGTTAGACTGAAGTGGAAAGGAGGCTTCCCTCAGACATTGAACGTAATTGATGAGTAAGTGTAAGTGTAAGCCACACAACGCGTTCACAACAAGCTCTCTAACTCTTGAAAAAAAAAAAAAAAAAAAAAAAAAAAAGGGTGTTGCGCTACGAGAACATACTTACCCTTACTTGAAGTTCCTGTAATAAAACGAATATTTTTTTAATTACGGATGGTGTCTTCGAAATAGACTTTGACCCTCACTATCGTAATGCTGCTTGACTTGTATTCGCACACCTACATTAGGTAATGCTTGTTCACTCTACTAATACTAATTCTTTTAGGTACCTACGAATACGTCCAGTAGGAGAGTCACTTTATGTGATATACTCCACGACACCGCACAAGTTCTAATACCGTATCTATCCACTAAAGCTCGAGAACCAGCTTCGTGCCACTAACTCCAGCTTTCAGGATATCAAGGCCCTTATTGATGCCATGAAGACCTCCCTCTACCACTTGGATCTTAGGGCTCGGCACGATCTCGCGCTTCTCCAACCTCTCCTTCAACCATGTATTAAAGATGAACGAAAACTGCCCGGCCCGCACCTTGTCATCATTCGAGGCAGTAACGAACTTCGTCTCGACCTCCTCTGTAGTAGGACCGTTGGGGTCTAAGCGGGCTGCGGAGGCGAGATGAGCCGGCCCGCTCCCCTTTAGGGCCTTCAGGATGGTCTGGCAGGACTGGGTAGCGCCAACGGCGTCGTACCCGTACTGGAACGTAAGGCCGTCTTCCTTGCCTGCCTTGATGATGGCGTCTTCTACGTTGGGTTCTTTATAGTCGAAAACTCTGGACGCGCCTAGCGACTTGATGTAGTCGTGGTGCTTGGCGCTCGCGGTGGCGTATATAGTGAAACCAAGTAACTTGGCGCATTGTATCACCGCAGTACCAACGCTGGACTACAGAATCTGGTGTTAGCACTTTTTTCTAGTAATCCTCCTAGCAATGGAAGAAATCCTTGAGAGTACTGCGAAACAGCTCAAAAGCGTATTGATTTTAAGAAAATGAACGACTTACAGAACCGCCCCAGACTAGAAGCCCTTGTTTGTCGCCGGGAGAATAGGAGGTGGTGCGGGAAACACCAATGGTTTCCCATCCGGACCACGTTGTCGCGAAAGCCATAGGAAGAACAGCAGCTTCGTTGAAAGAAAGGTAATCGGGAATCGGAGCAGCGTTAACCGCCGGAATTATGGGCCTTTGCTGGAAGGCGCCGTAATCGGGAGCTCCCTTGACGAAGAAGGTCGGCGCAAAAGCCGTGACGCGGGTCCCGGGCTTGAAAGTGGCAGATACGTTGGAGCCAGCCTCGAGCACGACCCCGCCAATGTCTGAGCCGATCACAGCGGGATAGTCGGCGACGGCGAAACCGAGATCGCGCTGTTTCCAGTCGATGGGATTCAAAGCGATAGACTTCACGTCGATAAGAAGTTCATCGGGGCCCGGCTTGAGCGTTGGCTTCTCCCGAACTTCGATTGGCTGTCCCTTTCCGGTAAGGAATGCTGCGAGATGTTTTGACATTGTGAAGTTCTATCTTCTCGTTATATAGGTAAGGCAAGTATTGTATGAGTGAATATGCGACGCTATTACCTCGTAAGTAAGAAGTAAGTAGAGGTAAAAGGAGGAGGTAAGGCTTGCCAGTCTGAGACTCTGAGTAGGCGGCAAGGACAGCCGTTTATATTAGCCAGGCCTGTAAGTACTTGGCAGTGGTTGTCCTAGGAATTCGCTACATCTATTCCCTTCTCCCAGCCTTCTATGGAGTTAGGTTGATAGTCACCACTTGTGCTCATCGTCCGGCTGGAACGGCTTCATCGTATCGGCTCGGAATTAAAGACACTCGGATTTAAATAACTACCAAGTTTGGAAAAGCAATACCTCAGTCAAGCTCGCAAACGATTACCAAGCTGGTCCTAAGAAGCACCTAGCTTATGGTGTTGTGACAAAGAGGAACACAAGTGGGTTACCTTGGCGCATCCATCTGCAGGAACGTATCATCGAGCTGAATGTCTAGCTTGCTACCCCGTACGAGCTTAGGATCAGGAAGAAGCTATTTACGTTATTGGCTACGGAATTATGCTATCTCCGGCGTCCAGGTTCTATTCACATATCAATGGGGAATGAGGACCACAACACGGTAAGAAACATCCGATCAATTATCTCCACCATTGCGCACTGCTAACACGCTCATTACGGATTTATTTGTGGTTCAGGATAGTCTACGTTAGATATATGTACAGACAAATCTTGGTACAGTCGAAAGTGCCCTATCAACCCTTTATGCGGTATCTCCCAACTCCTAAGTAAATTGCTAGCAGGCGCAGCCTCTTTTTTCATCATCTCCTAGCTCATAGCGAACATGTCATTGCCTCCGTTTACGCACGGAAGACAGTTCTTCGTCGGTTGCCGAAGCCACCGAAGCCGCCTCCGAAACCGTTGCCAAAACCGTTTCCGTTGCCACGGCCGTTTCCGTTACCAGCGTTAGCGTTGTTGGTACCGCCGTTGGCATTGCCAGCGTTGTTGTTGTTTCCGTTGTTACCACGTCCGTTGCCGTTGCCTCCGTTGCCGTTGCGGCCGTTTCCATTGCGGCCGTTTCCGGAAGTAGGGGTTGCGCTCGCCGCAGCGCTGGTGGCAGCTCCAGTAACAATGTCGAGAGTCTGGGTAGCAGCAGGTAAGCTAGTGAAAGTCTGCTTCAGAAGCTGGCTGACAACAGCTGCGTTCTTCACTGCCTGGTCGCTTCCAGCGTTCTGGACAGCGGCGACGGCAGCGGGAAGGTCGGCCTGGTCCTGAGAAACCTGCTTGAAGACCTTCTCAAGAGAGAGCGAAGTGGGAACCTTGGCGGCGGCGTTCTTGCTGGGCGTAACATCGACTTGCTGGACGGGGAAGCATCCACCGAAAGGTCCGGCAAGAGCGTTGTTACGACAGCGGACGGTGCAGACGTTACCAGCGGAAGCTATGAAATAATCGTTAGAACATCGTAACTATAGAAAATCGGCATGGATAAAAACTTACATCCGCTGCAGGAGAACTTCTCAGGCATGTTGACGAGAATCTCGAACTGCTGAGTCTTGGCTTGAGAGAAACCGTTGACGCCGGGAACATTGTTCTCGACCGTTAGGTTCTGGGTAATGACACCATTGTTTCCAGCTTCGACAAGGTCGCAAGCGTAAGGGCCGGCACCGTCGGCGTTAACCTGGTGGATAGTGACCTTAAGTTGCGTACCGGCCTTGACTTGGGTGACGGCGCCGGCAGCCAGCGCGTTCTCCGTGTTCTCTCCGATGTCGATGTTACCCGACAATTCTGTTCGTCCACACTCGTTCACGACGTTTGCGGCGATCTCGGCATCTCGGATAATGGTAGTGTCTTGTTGGCACGGGCTGATAGACGTGCAATTCCTCGCCAACTCGGGTTCAACCTTGAAACCGACACTTTCAGGCGAGCCCTGAATACCCTGTGCTCCCAAGATAACACCGTGTGCCTGGGCAACAGCCAACAGGGACGCAAGGGAAAGGATGGATGATGAAATGGAAGGCATCTTGAATATGAGTGTGGTAAGGGACAGCACCGGGCCGATGATAATAAAAGTGAATGATAGGGCACAAGAAAGAATGTATTAAGAATAAAACAGATCCACGGGATCGTCAATAGCGAATAGAACAACGTAGGTAAGAAAGGAAACCGGCCTGATCGAGAACATGGAAGACGACGATCTATGGTGAGCGGTGCTGGCATATATACATGACAGGTGATGGAGATCTTGTTCGATCTCCGCAGGCTGGCCAAAGCACACGCCAGCTAAACTAATCCCGAATTGCCTGCCGAATACAGAGACGCCCCTAGAGGACCAGCGCGAAGCGATATCCAACACGATTTGTGTCATGCTGGTGGGTTTCAAGCAGCTAAAGGAGCCTCCCTTCTCCGTAGATCCTTTCTCTACCGGGGAAAGCCTTCTCCTTGTTGGGTACGTACCGTGGTAAAGTGACGGCGGAGAACCGTTTCGAGTTTACTTCATCTCATGAGTGGGCATGTCAACTAACCCCAAGATTAAAGCGCCCGCTGGGAAAATTCATCGTGTCCTGGGTTGCCACGGAAGAAACGTCTCGACAGGGTATTGTAAAGGAGGCGTCTTGTCCAGGGTAGCGAAGAACCATGAATGCTTATTACTTGAGCTAAGACCTTAAAAATGTGTAAGTGGAGAAAACGCACACAGCTCGCGAAATCCCTGCTGCGCTTGGTGCCGCATTCTACGCAGTAGAACGGTGGGGAACGACGAAGACGTCTCGCAGGTAGCGAATAGGAACGAGCGCCTCATACGGAGGATAAAGCTTTATTAAGATGGGAAATCCACATCGAATTTTGAAGCGAAATGAGTCGCCGCGCGAATTATGTTCATAGTGTATAACGTCTATACTATACCTTAGGTACCTAACCTACCTAGGTACCTATAGTTATAATGTAAGGTAAGTTGTAAGTTATAATGTCACGTATCTTAATTTAGGTTAGGCACCTAGGAGGTAGTCATCGTGAACTACTACAGTCTTTACGGCTTACTCAAAAACCAGTGATAGGTATAGCACGCCGCGCGAAGGAACATTTAGCATACTATGTAGTAATTCGGCTCGAACCGACGGTGGCTGAAGTGGCGCGCATGGTCTTCCGCGAGGATGCGAGCAAGAGGCGCGTCTGTACTCCAGAATATCCCAAGGAACACCTTTGGGAGGTTCACTGATCGCTTACGATCTGCCGGCTAGCACTAATCCTTCGATGTTTCGACCCTTGTGCCAGATCTCGGGCCAAGACGTTTCCAATGTGCGTATTCGCGGTAATTAAAGCCTTATCCTAAGTACGTATCTAGCGTATTTACTGGAAGACCCTTTGGAATAGTTTATGCCCAAACGAATACATTACGGTTAAAGATGCTAGGGCCTCTCGACATCGGACGGCGGTGGTGTGGTTTATCCTTAGCGGCCGTTTCAAGCTGTCGGCGCACCAATGACAGATCAGAATGTCGATCAAATGCTACCCTACCCTGCAGATATGAGGCAAGGATACATTAGGAGGTACACTACGGACTGAGAGCTGAGGTAGCATTGTTCTTCGCCCGGAGCGATATCCTCCCAAGGGTATTCTAATAGTACGAAGTAGTAAAGTTCGTGAGTAATAGATAATAATTGACTGTAAAATTTTATTTAATATCTGTATTATCGCTATACTCATTACGGCGCAGACTCCTGTAAAAATTTTAGCCGTACCTAACGGAGCTTAAGCTTGAATCTAACAGTAACATTAAATACACAGCCCTAAAATAATAGTGTCATAACTCATCCACTTTTCTTTATGAGTTAAGCCATTAATATATTCACATATTAATTTGTATTAAGATTAATCTTAATATTATTTACATATAGAAATTATATTAATTACATTTAAAAATATAATATAATATTATTATTATTTATTTAAAATTAATTAAATTTATATATATATAAAAATAAAAAAAATTAATTAAATATAAATTTATATTAATTATTAATTATATTATATTAATTTAATTAATTTAATTTAAATTAATTTATATATTAATTTATATATTAATGTATTTATAATTTTTTATATATTATAATTATTAAATATATAATTTTTTATTTATAATATATATAATTATATTTTTTTTAAATTTTAATAATTAATTTAATAAATTTTATAATTAATTATTATTATAATAATACAATTATTAAAACCTTTAATTTAATTAATTATATTAATTTAATTATTAATTTTAAAGTAATATAAATTTTTATAATTATAATATAAATATTTATTAAAGTTAAATTATAAATTATTAAATTTATTATAAAAGTATTAAAAATTATTATTAATAACTTTATAAGTTATGTAAATTATAAAAGTTAAATAAGTTTATTATAAGTTTTATTATTAATAAAGTTAATAATAAAAAAATTATATATTATTATATATATTATTATATATATTATTATTAAAATGGTTACGTTAATATTATTATTATAGTTATTAATTATTGATTTATAGAATTTAATTAATTTTATTAGTTTTAAATTAAAGTAATTAAATTAATGATAAAAGATTTTTATTTTTTAATATTTATTTTATAATTATAATAATGTTATATAAATTTAATACTTATAATTAAAATTTTATTATAAGATAATATATATTTATTATTGTAATTTATTTTCTTAAAAAGTTAATTATAAAGCTTTTAATTAACAGTAAATTTGAATTTTTTAAGGTTTATATAATTAATTTTATTTAAATTATATTATAAAGTTTTTAAAAGTAAATCATTAAAGTGCGTTTAATAATATTAACGATTAAAAAAGGTTTTAAGATTTAATATTTTAAGGTTTTTTATTTTTTTAATAGTTAAATTTAAAATATTATTAATTTAAAATTATTAGTGTTTTTTAAAATTGGTTAATTTTAAGGTTTAAAGTTTAATAAGGTTAAACTTATTATTATTAATATGTATTAAATTAAAAAATATATATTTATAAAGTAAGTTTTATTATTTTATAAAATTATTTTTATAAATTAATTAAAATATCTTTTTATTTTATTAAGTTAAATAATTTTTATAAGTTAACTTATATTATTATTAAGTTTATTTAAAAATTTTAAGTAAAATATAATATAAAATGTAACGAAATATTTTTATTTTAAAGTATTTAATAAATACTTTAATTTTAGTTATTTATAAGTTTAATTTATATATAATTTTATAGTTAATATATATTTTATATATTAATTTATATAAGATATTTAAATTATAATAATGATATTATATATAATGTTTTAAATGTTTATAAATTACCTTTAATTAATTAATAATAATTATATTATAATTATATATTTAAAAAATTATAAATTAATAAAATTAATATTATTAAAAAAAGTAATATTAA